>VZRS01004806.1:625124-813122 GCA_013398055.1 Ifrita kowaldi
CCCCTGCACCCCCTTCTCCGCAGCCCCGCCGCGCTGCCCCTCGGGCGGGACGCAGGGTGGGAAAGCACGAGCAGAGAGCACCAGCATTGTCACATGGTCCCGGGCCGTGCCCGCGGCGGGGGGCGAGGGCCACGCTCCCGGTGTGCGACGGGGCCGTGCTTCCTCCGGCCCCTCCCCGCCCCGCCAGCCCTCAGCGGGACGGTGCCGCAGCGGCAGCGGCAAACCCCGCCCTCCGCCCCGCGTGTGGCGCGGCTGGGCGCACCCTCGCCANGGAGGACCTGGAGACCCTGGCCACTGTGGGTGAGTGCGGGAAGGAGGGGAACAAAGGAGCTGCCGAGGTGCCTGTCTGACCGTGCCCGGCGGGAGGAGGTGGCCCAACAGCCAGCTGCCCCCTTCCCCGGCGCCCTCTTTTTTTGTGTTTTTTTTTCTCTCCGCCTCCCCGCTCCCTTTTCTTCCGCCGCGCCACCGCTGGCCGCTGTGAGGGCAGCCGGGCACCCTGCGGTGGCTGTGGGCGGCGGAGGAGGACGCGCCGCAGCCTCGGCGCGGTTCGGGAGCCGCGCTGCGGGGATGTGGGCATTGTATGACCCCGGTGCTGCCGTATCCGGGGCTCTGGCTGCGGGATCTGCAGTAGAGCAAGCCTGTACCCGGACCCGGGTTTGGCTTGTCTGTGAGATGAGTACTGCCTCTGCTGAAGCTAAAAGACCTTTTGGTGTGAAGCCTGGTTTATCTGGTTTAACTTCATTTACCTGCATCGTGATAAAAAATTCATCATATAAATTAGTTGTCGGGCCAGGGAAGAGATCAGACAGGTTAGCCGAATGCAGCTGAGCGTATGTCAAACCCGCGTCATGCTGTTGCCCTGAATATTGATGCAAAGATGCTTTGCGTGTGTAGAATTTTCTTTGAAGGTTTTCGTTCCTGGTTTAAAAGCTTTTATGTTCGACTACGTGGAAGTTTACTTCTTCATTATAGGACTGTGAAATCATTTTGGATAGATTTCTTCCAGTAAATAATGTGATGTAAGCTAAGCTCTCTTCAGCCAAAAAGGTGTGATATAAACCCTTTCTTAGTGAAGTTGATGGCTTTAAAAATGGAATTGGAAAGGCCCAAGAGTGTTGTTACCAGTGAATAACACATTATCTTCTCTTGAAGTGCGTTGTGTTTTGAGATAATATTCCAGTTTGAAACGTGGGCAGACATTTTGCTGATAAATTATTTGAGGTTATTAAGAGACTTCTTGAAAGGAGCTGCCGAGTGATGGTTTCTTCCCTCCAGAAGTGGTTGATTTTCTTCATTACATCATGACCATGTGGATACAGTAGTCATCACTTAAAGATTAAGTTATGGATTGAGACTAAAAGTGAAACACAAATTGCAGAAATATAGTAATTTTGAAAGAAGACATAATACTCATGGAAATACTACTGAGGCCAATGAAGAAATGTGGAAATAATCCTGGTGTCAACTTTAAACCTTTTTTAGAGTGTTCTTTGAGATGCTCTTTAGAGGCTATGGAAAGGGAAAATTGTGATTCCACAGGATTTAAAGAGAGACTTAAAAAAAGTGAGACTGTCTGTTACGAAGATACAAAGAAGGGAATAAAAGGTGAAAGGAGCAGATAGCTGCCTGTCAAGGCACTGACAGAATACATAGTCTCCCTTCATTCTCAGACTTCCCCAGCTTGATTTTTTTTCTTAAATTTTATCTCTAATAGCTCTGTCTGAAAAGATGACCATTCTTTGCGTCTCTTTTGAACTGTGTCCTTGGTCGTTTTATAGAGAGAATAAAGACAAAATGCAAAACTGGAAAGGTATAAAACTGCACAGATGAATACATAAGGCCCTACCTTGTCAAAGAAACTGAGCTGGCTTATTGTGAGTTGGTTAAAAAATGAATTTAAGATATACCTGTGTACTTCAGTAGAAGTCTGTGAGAGGGTCTTGCTCCTGACCAGGAAGCAATATTGCAGCCTCAAAGCGATACTGAAACTGAGCACGTGAATACCTGCTCTGAGTGGCCGAGTTTATAAGAGATGCAGTGCCCTACTAATGCTTTTGTAGTGCATCTGGGATGTGAGTCAGTAAGTCTGTGTGAGGTTGGGCTGCTTTGTATGCACCTACTAACATGCTGCATTGGAGCCCTGATTTAAATGGGCTGCAAGTTAAATCAAATAAAGCAAAATACTGTAGGGTAGTAGAGTAGATGTGTAGTTTAGCCTGAGAAACTTTTTTGCTTAGCTTAACTTTTTTAATTCAGTTAGTTAAGTACACTGTAGGTTTATATCACATGTACTGAAAGAGTATATCTAGAGTTCTTTTTTAGCAGTGGTTTAAGTCTGTGTTACCTTATCCTCCATTTTGATCTCCCTGTACAAATAGATGGGATTAATGTCATCAGTTTCACTACAGCGATTTAGAGGTGTCCACAGTTTGACTGCTCTGGTAAGGATAACCATTTTCTTTCTGCTGACGTTCTTGAAAGCTGTGTGCTCTGAGATAATTGGAGATGTTTGGAGATGGGAGGGGAAATACCCAAAAAATACATAACAGGAAGTTCTGGTATCTCCTTTATTAGAATAGTTGCTTATAGGTATACCCAGGCTTAGAAATAGTTATGGCCTTGGAAAAGTATCAACTTGAGAACGTGTCAGAATAGGGAGGTGAGTTCCATGCTCTTGCAGCTGTTCATGAGTAATATTTAAGGTAACAGAATTATGTTGGTGTCTGTGAGATTGTAATCATCCATGACTTTATCCAGCTTCTCTCTGAGGATGCAATAAAATCCACATAAAAAAAGAAAAAACCAGTTGAATATCTGCTTTGAATATAGCAACTACTATTTTAAGTATCCTTCATAGTCTCAGAATTAAAATCTCTCTGTTAACCTGACCACCATAATGCAGGCTGGATTGCATGGGTTTTCTGTGATTTCTGCTGTGCCTGGTTTAGCAAAGAACATAGTGTGAAGGCGGGAAGAGCAGAAGGGAAGTACAGTTTAGCATAACTATTCAGAGGACATTTATCTCCCCCAAACATCCCAGGACTCAACCTTTGTTCGGGTGTTTGTGGGTCCTTTGTTAAAAGGCAATTGGAGCAGAGTCTGGATTTGCTTGGAAGGGGAGTTCCTTGATACTTAGTTGATAAAGTGGAGTTATGGCGTTGGGGAGGGCATAGGACTGGGGCACATAGTGGTTTCTGGCACTAAGAGAAGTTAAACAGGAAAAATATTTCTCTAAGGGTACTTCCTGAGGAGTTGAAAATGTGCCTTTGAAACTTTGAAGTATATGGATTTTTTAACTAGTCTTTTTGTATGAAAGTTGAACACACTTGCTCTGGAGCTGTTGAAGGTGCCTGGTTGTCCTCATCTTGTTCTGAATTAATTTTCCTTTCAAAAGAGGTCGAAATACAAATGTTTGCTCAGCACACTCAGAAACTGCTGTTCAGGCCAGGCTGAAATACTCTGTGAATCTTAGTGAGTTTACATACTCAACTGTGCCAAGATTGAGTTAGTTCTGTGCTGTACAGAAGCAAAAATTTATGTGCCATGACCACAGCATTCGTTGAAAGCTCACAGGCCATGCTTATCTGAACCCATTTCAAACTTCTTGTAGGTCTGGTCAGTGAAAGAGGGAGGCTGTGAGCACTAGTGGCATAGTTTGTGAATAATCCTTGGTTTTGTTGAGCATTTAATATGGGCCACCTTCCTGTTCCAGAAGCCAGAGTGCCTGCAGTTGGACACCTGACACGTATTGTGAAATGGAGATGCTAAATTTTTAATTATGTCATAATGAAAAAGTAATTCAGGTAAACTAGAATAAGTAATACAGGAAAACCAGAAGGTACTTCTTCACTTTTGAGTAGACGAAGGTGGGAGAAGTGTTACATTCCCAATTGAAATGCATAGGAAAGGGAGAAGGAAGAGAACACCAGGAGGAGAGATGACAAATTTTTTCTTGCTCACTCTCCTCTGAGATCTGTTTCTTGTCCATTTTTCAAAGTGCAATGAATTCCATAGCTGGCTTTGTAAATGTAAATTTGGGTTTGTGAATCTATTCAATTGACTGAAATATTTTAATAAGAGTATTTTTATGCAAAAAGATTCTTTTAAACTGCTGTTCCCATGAAGTGCTTTACACTAAACAAATGCAGAATAAAAAATTCGGCATACCAGTATTTTCAGTTTTATGCGCATGGGAAAATTTAAAAAGGTTCATGGGAAAAATGAGGCGCTACATATTTTCAAATACTTAATTTCTCTGTGTTCACACAAATAATATGCTAGCCAAATACATTTCAAGTGGCATTCTGTCAGCAGGACAGTAGGTGCACAGCTGTAGTCTAATGCTAGAGTATTGTCTAAGTAAGAAATTGTGCCCCAGAGTAGCCAAGTTCTTTACATGAAAAGAACACTGGTGTCTTTTTTCCTTTTTCTGGAGGCTTAAATTAGTTCAGTTTCTTACCACGTGTTATTTTTGGTTTCACTGCCAAAGTTGTCACCTATTTTAAATATTCTAAGGGATATATGAGCATTTTTTCCCTGTTTTGTCACTGTTCTTGATACTGACATGATAAATAATAATCCATTATTTTACTTGGCAATGTTCTTAAATACCACGAGTTTTGAAAGAAAACATGGTCTGAATGTTGTGACTGTAATGGTGACCTGAATTTGCCGTTACATTTGAATGTCTTTGAGACTTCAGTCATAAAGCTAAATGACTTGGATTCTGGTTTCACTCTCTGTATTTCTTACTTCATTTTTCCATCCCACAAAATGACGCTTGTCCCAAAATAAATCATTATTGTTATAACTAGTGTTGTAGAGAGAAATGACCAGGTGTGACTCAGCTTTCTTCTCTTGTTTTTTCTGTCCTCCACTGCTGAGGAGAATTTCAATACCATGTGTATTGTGGAGTAGGCAGCAACAGGTCCCTTCCCATAAGTTTCTTGTTCTCTTTAGGCTGGAAGAAAATGGATTGAAACAAGTACTCTCTTTTATCTTTCAGGGAGGTCAGAAAAGTGAGAGTGTATGGAAGAAGTCTAAATATGTGAAAATTGAAAGTTCACATTTCTGCTTTTCTATCTTCAGTGTTTAAAATCAGTCTTGAGGTAAATGGTTAGTGTTTGCCTGTCACCTGTTTCTTTTGTCTGAATCTAGTTTAGATATTTGATTGCAGAAAGAAATTCAGTATTCTTTTTCTTATGTCGTGAATTTGACACTGTGTTATAGAATAAGCTTCGACACTCGAATACACTTCTTGAAGATAAGTAATTTGTTAAGTCCTATATAAATAGCCCAGAGATGCCCAGAACAGAAGTGCCTTTTGCAATGCAAATAATCAAATAATCTGGAACCCAGCTAGTACTAATTTTTCAGAAGTAAGAAGCATGCAAAACTCACCCACAAAACCAAAAGTACCTAACACTATACCTTTCCCCTGCCAAGTTTGTGCTTAAATAAAACTAATGTACCAGGTGAAAATACTTTGGAAATATTCCTCTGTTAAGTGTTGTGTCTCAGCCCAAACTGAAGAAGAGAAGAAACCTGAAGAGAAATACAGATTTTAACTAATTTTTTTCTTTTTCTTTCTTCAGTGGGAAGGAGCAGGAACTTTAAAGTACTAGGGGTTGAGAGCACGTAGGCTCTTAGGACTTGACTCAAGTTTTTCTATGTTTGGGTTCCTGAGTTTGCATGTCTGGACTGTTTGTAGTGAACAGGGAGAGCAGACTTTTGGAATGAATGCCTTGACATTTGGGCTTTCATATAATGAAAACTTAGTGAAACAAATCCCTTCCTAACGTGTGTTTAATCGTGGTTTGGTCCACTTTTAAGGGTGATAGGCAGTATAACTGAAGAAAAAAAAACAAGTGTCATGGAATTTATATACCACTTTGTTTATCATGAGAGACATAGATGTGTATACAGCAATGAAGAGTGAATTTTTGTGAAGTAAAAGATGGGAACCTATGTTTACCTTCCAAGGTTTTGTCTGGGCATAAGCTCTTTTTAACCAAATTATTTAGCTTAGTAATTCCCTTACTGTTGGCACTTACCAGTGTAAAACATTTTCAGTATTAACTTGTACTACTGAGAAGTAATTTAACATGTTACCTTTACTTGGGAAAGCATCCTTAGCATCCTTTCATCTCTGAATTTTCTAGAGGGTTTTTTAGTAGCTTGAAATTGGTGAGTAAAATTTTGCTGTACTGTGGGTACTGTGTAGTAGTGTGCACCTGGGATATTTAGGTGTTAGAGTAGAGCAATTCTCAAAATAAGACTGTTTCTGCTTTCCCATAGGAAGACTGTCTTTCAAATGACTGAACAAGTGTTGGTTTCTTTTTTAAAAAATAAAGAAGGGAGAGGTATATGATACAACATTCTTTGCTAAAAATGTTCACTTTGACAACTGCACTGTTTGCACTTCATGTTAGAGCACTGGTTCAGTGTTTTGTATAAAATAAGGGGGTTTTTTATCCTTATTTTCAATACTGGAGTGGATCAAAGATGGTGATCTGTAGGATTTGGTCGTGAAAACTTTCCAATTGTCTGCCCTTTTTCTTCTGGCCAGTTTCTTCACTCACATTTCAGCTTGAAGCAGTTGCTAGCTGGTCTGTTAATTGATTGACAATAACTTCTGTGTAAATGTGTTGTTATTTTTCTCCAGGGGATCAATTAGTCTGCTTTGATATGTTTCAAATCAGAGAAATTGTGTATGTGCATATGTTATTTATTTATTGATAACTGAAGCACATTAAGTTCAATGAAGGAAGCATCCTTTTTGTGTCACTGAACTGTATGATATAACCTATTTCTGTATGCTGCAGATGGTGATGGAATGTTAGACCTGTCTGCTGGGTTGATCTAGTCAGTGGAACCACTCCCGAAGTATCTGATTTTCTGGTCTTGTGACTCTTAGTTTGGTGAGGAGAGTATTTCATAGCCCTTATGCCAACAAGCTATCATGCCTATATAACAAGAGACTAATATTTATGTGAAATCTTTGTTCTTGTTTCTTTTCTGGATATTTAGTTTGAATGTCACTTGCAGCTTTCTCTGTTGGATTATACATTGCATATGTAAATATACATGTATATTTTAATTTATACAAACTCATAAACCGTAAGTTTTACCATTCTGCAGCTTGATAGAGAAAGAGTGAGAATATGTAAGTATTCTACTCATTTTCTGTCAGCATATTTGGACTTCTTAATGACTATTACACTTACAAGGTGTTTGTTTCTACAAACGGTTCATACAGTACCTACAGCATGCAGGAGTGTTCTTTAATTTAATTTTTAAGCTAGGATTTTTTTTACTTCCCTAAAGGATTGATTCTGAGCTGATTTTTCATGAGAGATCATATACCTGTTGCTAATTTGATTCTAATATGCAATTTGTATATTCAGGTGTAATTATTTATATTTTGTACTTATTGGAGTACTGGAGAAAGGGAACTCAAAGCAGAAGAGCTATGTAGTATAAACAATTATTAGTAGTTGTAACCTGTTACTTAGGCATGTGTTGTTTTTTGTATGTAGTCTTGGTATTGTCTAAGGCATATTTTTAAAAGCACTAAAGCTAACAATGCAGTAAATTATTTTGCCTGGAAAATGCAGTTATAGATCCTCTGACATTGTCTAATACAAGAGAAAATCAGGTGAAGATGCAAAGGTGTGGGATTTTTTTTATTTGGTTGGTTTTCTTGTTTGTTTGTTTGTTCTTTACCTGATCCTTATAAAGGAGGTAATGGCTGATTACCAAAATCCTATGAAGTGGCAGTTTAAGGTGTCCACTATCCTGTGTTTTTCATGAGTTTTGGAATGATTCTTTGCTAAAATGTAGCTTCATACAGGCTGTTCTTGGTATTTGTTGAAGTTGTTGTGTTTGTGTTGGGGAATATGATGACTCAGAGCAATTTGAAATATTAATAGTAATGACTCTGCCATTATTGTGAAGGTGCAGGGTACTCTCTGGATGGAAGCAAAATACCTAGTTAGTAGTTCTTTTTATGCCTGTCAGGTATTGCTCCAGTCAGTAAATGAAATGCTCTGAAATGATTTAGGCAGTTGTTAAGAGAACTATCCCTTTACAGACTCTTCCAAAAACAGGCTAAACTGGGTATAAGATTTTTACCCTGGCTGGTCTGCTAATGAGGATGCACTGTAATAGCTATATGGATGGCACATGTAAGAATGAAGAGGCTGCTGACTGACTGTGTTCATATTCAACTTCTGGGTGCTATAATAGCAGACTCCTCATGCCACCTGCCCCAAAACTGGTGACAGACTTCTAGCCTCAGACTTTTCCCCTCCCAGCTTGGAGTGGCTTCCTACAGCTCTTGGGTGCAGGAGATGACAGCCTGTACAGTTTTAATTTGCGTGGCTTGCCAAAAATAACTTCAGAGTATGCATTGTAAAATTTTAGTTTGTTGTCAGGAAGATTAGTGGGTAGCTTGTTATCTATCCCTGGAGAACAAACAATGAGGACAATGCTGGTCGGTCTGTTTCTAAACTTGGATTCTTGTCTCCTGTTTTATGAAAAGTTTTCAGGTTGCATGTCAGTATGTTGAGTTTGTGTTCTGAGGCCATTAAATCCTCCCTGACTTTTGTGACTTTCAAAGGCCTATAAAAACTTCGGCAGTATGTCTTTATTTAGGCCAACCAGTTGTCACACTCAGAAATGGTGAATTTAGAATTTATGGTGAAGAAGCAACATTTTTCTTCCTCCTTTTTTAATAACTGACACAGTTCAATTCCCATATTTGTAGAAATTGCTCATTCTTTTATGTATTTGGAAATAATGGAATTTAGGTTATAATAAATTTAAAAAACATTTCTAAAAGTTCCCCAGTATTACACCTTAATTCAAATTACTCTGTTTGAAAGCTTTTCTACATCTCTTCTAGTGTTTTTACAGTGAGTAGCAGTGGTTCCTTGGATCTGTTCATGGAAAATTTTTCTTGATTAAAGTTAGGTTTGTTTTGTTTCGGTTTTTTCTGCTACAAATGCCTGCTGGGAAGAAGCTGTGAGAAAGTGTGTTCTATGAGACAGAACCATTAGAAGGGAAACAAAAGTAACTGAGAAGTGGAAAGAATCTGAAAAAAAGAACTAACAGTTAATGCAAAATGTTTTCAAAAACGTGAAAATATATTTCTTCTGGGGGAAAAAAATGATTCTTAAAAATTTTTTTTTAATTTCAGTTTTACACATTCGTTGAGTTTTATGCATTCATCGGTTAAAAAGTAGATACAAATTGGGGCGTGTCCAATCCTGATGCTGTAAAGCTTGTGACAGCTATCCATGTTAAGTATTTAATAAAATAAGCTATATTCTTTGTTCTAATAAGTAAAGAGTTTCTAGATTTATCTCAACTTTTTATCTGCAACACTTGGCTTACTGTAAGCTGAAAGATTTATTTTGGTGGCAGTGGTGGTTTTTTGCTGTCTTGGTTCTTAGGCAGGCCAAAATTTTTCAGTGCTCCTAGACTACTGTTGGTTGTGGATTAGACAGAGTGCATGCTGGTTGGTTTGATTTGGGATAATTCTGTGAGAACAATGCTTTTTAAATTCTTTTGAACAAGAAATACATATGATTTGTGCTGTCTGCAAGTGATGTTTCTTATTGGTGAATTCTTGATCTGTCGAGAAGAGCTTGCAATACACGCTAATCGTAAGTAGAGAAGCAACATTGTGAAATGATAAATGAGGAAGGCAACTGGTTTTATGACTAATTAACTGGTGTCTCAGCAAGGGGGCTTTTTTTTTTTTTTTTAATCCTGGCAGGTTGGCAGGTAAACCCAGCTAACTTAAAGCTAAAGCAGGGGTTGGTTTCATAGTTACTTATTTCATAGTTTAGTGTATGCCTGTTTCACTTTGCATTGAGAGTTTCCTGTGAGTGTAGCTTGGTGATAAAAGCCTGCAATATAGATAATTTTGTCTTCGAATCCAGATCTTAATTGCAAGTGAAATGCTTTGGCATAGTATTTGGAGTCAAGGATGTACACCTCTGTGTTAAATATTCTTTTTGGATTTTACTGACTTTGTGTGGTTGCTATTTGCATTTCAAAAAAGAGGGTTCCTGGTGAAATGGGGACTTACTTAAGTAAATACATAGTAAAGAGAAGGCTGACAGGCAATGGAGGTAAATGCATAGGTGAGGCTATATCTTTGGTACAGAATGTTGGCGTTCCTACTAGAAGTGGTGTTGGAAAAAAAAAAAGTAGGATGAGGCGGCTTAATGCTGTTTTGAGACACTTCCATTTTGTTTAGGTGGGTTTGTATTTCCTGGATGATTGTTTCTTTTCAGAGCAAAACTGGTAGAACTGGATGAAAGTGTAACTAGGAGCACAGTTGGGTATTCTAGATGATTGTAAGTAAAGAAACTGATGTCACTAGTTCTTGATTTGGTACGTGTAACTGAGTGTGTAGTTTTTGCTTGGTAATGCTGGGTGTGCAGTGTCATCTATTCATGTGGAAATAAGTCAGCTGTGGTGCTTTTTAAATGGATTCTCTGATATGCTCAACTTGGGCACTCCTGCATGAAATATGGCTGGTTTATGTCCTGTAATAAAATATATTGATAAACCTCTCTCTAATCTTTGTATGTTTTGGCATTTAAAATATTTGTGCAAGGGAGAAAAAATCTGCTATTGGCAGTTGGGTGTAATGGCTATGGAGAGATTCAGCACTCCAGATCCTCCCATGATAGTTGAGATTTCTAGTCCGATTGGCTTTCATTTTTGATAGAAATGTTAAGAGCTGCATTTTTTGAGAACAAACACAACTTTGTTGCTTGGCCTCCTTTGCTTCTGTTGAAATATGATTCTTGATATGGAATCAGACAATGATTGTAGTAATAGGACAGAAAAAAAAAGCCATCTAGAAATGCAAGGCCACTTGGGGGAGAAGGGGGAGCAAAGAGAAGGAGAGAAGCCATACTGGATTTGGTCACTTTGGAGAGCCTTCCACAGTATCGTTGGTTAAGTTTTATAAGCAAGACAAATCCTTTTTATCTTTTTTTTGGGGGGGGAGGTGGTGGGGTGGAAACTATTGAATAATTTACTATAAAGTACAGTCATCTCTTAAGTAGTTTTGCATGTTGTACACAGACCTCATTTTAAAGACTGAAAGTAAACTTGACTGAAAAGGGCACTATAGTGAAAACAGGTGCTTAGGGACTCATTAAACATTGATTATACTTAGCTTGTCTACTGGCATGTCCCACAAAAGATAACATTTTAATTTTTATGTCAATAAGTGTGAAATTTTATTAGTTGTTGGCACATCTTTCTTCTGGTACCTTGTGAGGAGGTGTATTTTGTATAGTGCAGTGCTAGCTTCTTCTATCATCAGTGATGTAGGATATGAAACAATAATTTCATCAGTCTCTGTCCTGTCTTCTGAGACTGTTACTTGTTCCTAGGAAATACTCAAGCATCTGAAACAAGCTTCAGTAACAGTAAATACCTAATATGCCTGATAATTTTTCTTGTTTTGGCTATTTCATCTTTCTTCAGGGATGAAGTATGCCTTTTGGCTTTTCTACTGAAAACATGCTTCACCTTTTGTAAAAAGTGTTCATGGATAATAATACAATAATCATCAGATTACCAGTAGCTTTCAGTTACAACTGATTTGAGTTAAATACAAGCTGATGAACAGGCCCAGATAGATTGATTTTGTGTTTATTTCTGATCCTTAAATCTGTCCCTGCCTTCCAATTGTAGCAGCTTTGAGCTTGTGTACTATTTCTTTAAATGCAAATCCTGAATTATAAATTATATTGAACTGTTTTTTCTTTAAATTGAATATGAATTAAAATACATTTCTGTTGAGCTGCGTGCTGTGTCAGCTATAATGTGGAGTGACCCTCAGCAATGATGTTTCAGTTTTGGAGAAACAGTCTGCAAAGGGCAAATCAAGTACTCTTGGCATGTGAACTATAGCTCATGAATTCAATTAGCTGTAATTTAATCTATCCTATCAAAGTGGTGTTGGCTTTGTGTCTTGGGGTGACTCCATCATGTATATCCCCTATCACGGCTTTATGCCAGACAATTAATTTTGTGCCTTTTCTGTGCCTTTAAACTGAGCCTGAGATGGAAGAAAAAAAAAGGACCAAGCAAACTTTTCAAAGCAGTGTCTCAAGGACACGGAGATTCACTCCTCTGCATGCTCTGGCTGCAGTAGCACGGGGGGAGCACCCTGCTTGCTTCTTCGGCCAGTTTTTCTTCTTCCCTTCTCTCTCCGGCGCGAGACGGAAAGCTGAACTTTGTTTCCTGGGACTTTGGTTGTTTTTTTTTTTTCCTTCTTCTCTTCTGGACTGCTTCAACAACATCAGAACACATTGGGAGAATTTTCCCCGAGGCCCGAGGGGGTGGGCCCTCACCCAGCTCCGAGGAGGAGAGACACCACACCTACAGAAGGACTCTGAAATCTTCCCAGGTTTCTCTCTACAGCGAGAGATTTCATTATTTAGCATTATTATCCTTTTCTGGTGTGTTTGTTAAATAAATAGTTTTTAGATCATTCACTTTCCTTCGAGGAAAATTTCCTTTTTCCCGAACCTGGTGGGGGGAAGGGTGGTTGTAACCTGGCTTTCTCTCAGAGGATATATTGCTAGATTTTGGCCAAACTGGCACACTTTGCTATTCATTACTTCCTTTACTGCAGACTGTGGTCCTGTTTTTAAGTATATCAGACTAGGTTCAGGTAATTCTGAGGTTGTATGAGGTGAGAGAATTGTAGAGTAGAAGTGAGAAACAACTGTGGCAGTAAACAACAAAATAAATTAACCTGAGTTTGGGTAAATGGATGCATGTGTATACATGTGTTATATATCTACTTACGTAAATATACGTTGCTAAGAAATTTGATGTATGATGAAGACATACGTAGGATAGCGGAGTGAAATCACAGAAAATCTGAAGGAAATGTTGATTCTTACAAAAAAAAAGTGAATTTGGTTTTGTTTCCAAGATTTGAGTATTCATTAAATCAGAGGATGCTTTGAAAAGGTTGAGAGGGACCTTAAAGACCATCTAGTTGCAACCTCTGTGCTGTGTGCAGGGACACCTTCCACTAGGTTGCTCAAAGCCCCATCCGACCTGGCCTTGAACACTTCCAGGGATGAGGTGTCCAACCTGAGTAATCTAACCTAACATCTGGCTTAAACCTACCCTCTTTCAGTTTGAAGCCATTCTTCCTTGTCCTGTCGCTATCTGCCCATGTGAAAAGGAACGTTTTGGTTTTAGTTTTTTTTAGCCCTCTGTAACTGCTGGAAAGCCTCAATAAGGTCTCCCCTGAGCCTTTTCTCCAGGCTGAACAACCCAGCTATCTCAGCCTGTCTTCACAAGAGAGGTGCTCCAGCCCTCTCATGACCTTTGTGTTTCTCCTTTGGACCCATTCTAACAGGTCTGTGTCTTTCTTGTGCCGAGAACTTGTACACCACTCAAGTGGAGTCTTACCAGAGTAGAGGAGCAGAATCCCCTCTCTTGACCTGCTCACCCACACTGCTTTTGATGCAGCCCAGGATATGGTTGACCTTCTGGGCTGCAAGTGTGTATTTCTTGTTAATAATTTAAAATCTGATAAATTCTTTAATATACATGTATATTTACTCTTCAAATATACCTGTTCGGAGGCAGCTAATAGTCATTGGAAATGGGATTTATTCTATAACCTTGTATGTCAATCTTCCTTTTGCATGGGAAAAAATGTATTGTGTAGGGAGTTTGCTTCTATCATTGCCTGTTCGTGACATATTGCATCTTTCCACCTGTCTTTTCAGATGTATGAAATTTGCAAACTGTGTTTAGTTCAAACTTTTTAAAAATAAATATTGGACCTCAGATGATGTTGTGCTTAAAGAAGAACAAAAGGAAAGATTGTACAGAAACAATGTCGAGCACAGGAATGCCATCAGGTATCTGCCAAAAAGTCTATCCTTACTGTTGCAAAATTAATGATATTGTTACGATATATGTCTTAGCCTCTGAAACTTGCTCTAGTATTGACTTGATTTCTGTTTTCTTGCAGACTTAGTTTCTTAAGAGTCATTTGGAAAATCAGGGTTGTTTCATGAAAGAAATTTACTTGCAGATTGTTTGGGTGTACTTTTTCATAAATTCTCAAATGTTCTTGTCCTGGTCCATTTAAATAATGTCAGTTATGTACAGCGTTCTATTTAAAGTCTTATTTATTGGCTTGGATGGGTTCCTTGGGCAAGATGTTAGAGGTATAATAATGGAGAGAGATTGGATCCCAGTTTTGATCTGGGAAGGAAAGGAGAGTGTGTGCATAAAACTCAGGGGAAGGTGAAACTGGGGGAGATTGGTAGAGTGGCTTTTCTTTCCTATTAAGGAACTGCATAACAAAAATAGAAAAAACTAATGTATCCATTCTGTGTTTCAGTCACATGGTTGGCTGAAATGAAGTTAGAACTGAATTTAAGTTTAGACTTACTTTTCTGCATTGCAGAGAAAATCAGTGACTGATCCATACAACCCTGAATAGCATGACAAATTCAAACCATGGTCCTTTACTGATAGAGTATTTAAGTGTTAAATTACCATTGGCATGTCTTCAGTAACATTAAATATTAATACAAGTGAAATTTTCTGTCTTTAATTGTATTACTAATGTAATTCTTGGGCGCTATCATGATTTTTTCTAAAATTTTTAATTGATATTTGAGAATGGAATTTGTAGACTGGGATTCTGAAACTTAATATTTGTGTTAGGGCTTTTGTTCCAGTTCCATATCAAATATAACTTTATTTGGATATTCTAGACTTACTTCCTCTTTCTTGCATAATAACTCTTTATGTGGAGAATGTTGTGATGTTCATTCTAGTGCCAAACAGTGGTGATTTCATCACCTTATCTTCTACAGAGTGACACTAATTTTTGTAAGGTATGCTATGTGAGAATTTGGAAAGGTAATGGAACACATGAAGTAAATTCTAGATACCTAAGGCATTGTTATTCTCTCAGGAATATCAGTTGACATTCCTTCTGAATATAAACAAAGCCTTTCGTTTGCGGAATATTTTCTTGCACTCATGAATTCTCAGTGTACTGACCTTTAACCAAAAATAAATATATTTGCAGTACTTGTTCCAGATTGAGGTAGTGTTTTAGGAGAAAATTCTTGTGGGCTTGTAGTTTGATTTTTGTTTTGTAAAACTTCATTTACAGAAGATAGAATGCAGGGTAGTAGTGGCACAGCAACTGCTCGTAACTTGTAGATGCAAAGGCATTATCTGAGCCTTTTGGAAAGGCATTCCTTTTGCTATGGTTACAATGCTGAGTAATTTGTGCATATTATAATAAAATCTCTAGTACTTCACTACTATCCATTCAAAACAAAGATCAAACTCAACAGAACTTTCAGAAAAGGTCATAGTTACATCAGAAATATTTTTCTCTGTCAGCATAATAGCTCAAGTGTGAGGGTAATGTTTTGAATACCTTCTAAGACTATTGTGCTGTATAAACTTGAATAACATACGTGAGATTACAGAACATAGAAATTCAAGCTGGCAAATTGGATGTGGTTTGAACTGTGATTATTTGTATAAACTGTATCCTTTCTTGTGCACAGTGTTAATCTATATCACTATTTTGAAAAAAATGCTAGATGAGTGAACTGACATTTTTAATACGACGTGTGACACTGAGTCAGTAAGTTTTTATTAGGTAACAGTGCTGAAGATTATAAAGCTGTATAGGTATCATTTGGCATAGGTTTCATGACATGGAGCATGAAGAATTTAGTGAGTTGCCAACAATTCTTTTTTAAGCCTCATAAATTTATATACTTCCTTATACAAATTAGCATGTTCTGTTTCAGTGGTTTCCATGTCATGAAATCCCACATGCACTTGTCAGGCCATATAACTTTCAGGTTGGTCTCTTCTGTCTGAATGTAGACCTACACACTGTAAATGGCTGTCAAACCTACGTGTGTAGAATCAACAGAGGGAAATAGGTACTTCTGTGTTCATAAATTGGATGTGTAAAACCACTGAATATCGAAGTACCTTTTTTCTCCTCTGTTGAATTGCCGGGGATTCCGCATGGCTGGTCCGAAGCTAAGCTGTGTAATGAGTGAAGATATTCCTGCTTGTGGTGTCTGGGGAGTCTGTTGATTCTTTGCCTGAAAGACGGGAGAAATTCTGTTTCTCGCCTTGTGTTTGGGGTACAATAACAGCTTGCACACTCTTAGCCTGCAACTTTGCTACTTTCCTGTTTTTGTATTTTACAGAGAGTTTTTGTAAGTTTCCACCATACATTGGAACAGGCTAAGAATAATGGCATTCTTTCAAAGCATACACTTAGCATGTCTTTTGATGTCCAGCCATGAGGAAGATGGTATGAGCTACGTGGTGCTTTGTGGTAAACTGTCTTTGAAAGTGGAGAGCACTCCAGTTTTCAAAAATACCAGTCCTAAGGTTTTAAGATATAATGGGGAAACTGAGCTTTCTGATGTTTTGAGGTCTTTAACTGGTGCTCAGTGGTTAGGCTTTGTCTTCCATGGGAATGTCCAGAGGTTTTGTTTGTTTTGTTTTTCCATATCCTGAGTTAGCTCTAGGTCAGTTTAAAATTTAAAAATGAAGGTGAAAAGTTTGATTGGAAAAAAATTGAAAAGTAGGTGTTGGCCACCACTGGACATCGATTTCATTTTGCTTTCTGAATATTAGTGTATCAGGTTTTCAACCTGGCCTTTCCAGCTGACTCTCGGTTGTGCTGGTATGTGTGTGCTTAAACATGAAAGTGTGTTTCTGGACTAGGACCTTGTGTGTTTAATTATGTGGTAACACAGAAAATCACAGGGAATAGCTAATCCTGGAACACTATTCTATTAGTTGCCTATTTATCCATTTCCTGAAACACATGAGAGAACTAAGATGTCCTGAGTGCATTTAAATTAAGTCTTAAGTGTAGGTCTTAGATCCATCTTCAACAGAAGCTCTTCTACATAATTTCAGTCTTACACTTTACTATCATTGTAGTACATATTAAGTAATAAATAATCTGTCAGAAAAGTATTTGAAAATACAGTTTTTGCACAATGAATGTATAATTCAAATACTGTGTGGAATACATTCTCTTGATTTGTGTCTGATTTGGCACTGCTTTCAGTGAAGATGGAAGTGAAATGAATGTATTATAAGAGGTACTAGTCCCTCAAAGGCTTCTGTCCAGCACTGGTGAAGGAGGAAGTCGGTCAAGTACAAACAATGTGGCTTTTATTGCATTGGGTCAGCAATAATAAACCTTTGTACTTTAACAAGATTTTTTTGTTTGCTTTTTAAAAGGACACTATCAAGGATATTGAGCCTCAAGCTTTCTTTGCATTAACATGGGACTGACTTGCAGCAAGTAGCTGTTTGAGAAAAGCTGAGTTTCAGGACAGACCAAAAGATGATGATTGTGTAAAATCTTACAGGTATGAAGAGACACATATTTCTGGGTGGAAAAGAAAGGTGGCTAATCGGATACCTACTAAGTGCCCTTGTTTAGACTTACCTAGTTCAGAGGGGGCTGCTGTTAAAGTTTTGATCAGTGCTGTTGCATAGATTTGATTTTTATTAGATTCTGTGAAGCATTAACTTTTTTGGAACTAAGTGCGTCTGAATCCTTTACAGATTATTGCATCGGGGTTTGATTCTTAGTCATCAAAATTTTATTTTTATTAATTTTTCTGAGATGAAAACATGAGCTTTGGGCACAGCCATGTTTTGTAGTTGTTTGGCTGGCCAGTTTTATTTCAAGGTTTTCTTTTTTCTTTGGGTGTAATTGTAAGCTTTGTGTGTGTAATTGTTTCATGACAACATATGTGACCTCGTATGTTCAGCTGTAGCAACTGACAGTGCAAAAGATGTTGGAACAATATTTCAAATACCTGAAGAGACATGTAACTTCTACAGAGGCACTGTTTTAAACTTTGAAGACCTTTATGACTTTTTCTTTTAGTTTAAGTTACCTGAAAAGGGTTTCAGTCTGCTGAAACTTGTCATTGCTGTGACATGACAATTTGTTTAGCTTTGGTTGTTTTATTTTGTTTTGGGTTTGGTTTTTTTTTTGGTGGAAAACCAACTATATTTCTTGATGCTGAATTTGAGTAGAGCAACCAGCCAAAACAGTTCTGTAAATACTTCCTGTCACCAGGGAAACTGAAGGTGAAGATAGAAGTGCTGATAAACGATGAGAGAGAGCTTTACTGTCCCCTTGGGTAAAAATTTGATTATGAGAATGACAGTTAGAAACAGAGCTTTTTATTTTTCCAATATAAGATGTCTGTGCATAGTTGTTTTTTTTTTTTTCCCGACTTACCTTCTTTTGGAAGGAAAAAAAAAAATAACTGGGAAACACTTCTCATTAACTGAACAGAATAAATGGAAAATAGTGTGTTAATGATTTACTGGAATTCACTTTTTATGTACTACCAGAGGTAAACTGCATGTTATTCATCCTCGTAGAAAATTAGAAGACCAACCCTTTTTGGCTTAGACTGCTTCTGGGATATCCAGTTCAAACTACTGAGTGTAGTACTAATTCCAGCTCAAGAAGCAGGAGCTATGTATTCACAACTCACACCTCTTCACAGACATAAATGATATCTGAAGAGAGATTCATCACTTTGGATTGTATTATAAAATGTTTATGTCATAACATTTTTATTGCATTTTTTAAACAAGACAAATCTCGTAGACTAAATTTTGGGATTTTATGATACCTGGAATAGTACTTTACTCATCTTGTTGATATTCCTTCTTTTTGCCTGAGACTGGGTTACTTTGTGTCCCATTTTGTTGGTGGTAAATGGAAGTGTAAAACACTTGAATTACATATAAATATAGTAACTTTTAGCCTAAATGTCCATTTGTATTAGATTTCATTTTAAGGTTGCTGTTTCATAGTGGTTTTAAATACTTAAAGCCATTAGAAAAGGTTAACTTGGAACACATAGTTATTTAGAAAGAGTCCTGAATTACTCAAAACTTGATGGGAATTTTAAGCATCAGTTAACGTACAGAAGGCTAGGTGTGGGGTTTGCATGTCTGGCTTCTGTTGTTTGAGAAATTATTTGGAAAGAAATCATAGGTTAAAAATTCTTCCCTTTAATATTTACATTCTGAGAAGCTCTTAGTTCATGTGCTTATTTTAACCTCTCACTACCTGAAAAAATCAATTCTGTGAATAGGATTTGAATGACGTAACTTCTTAAATTCCAAAAAAGGTCTGTCTTTCTAGTATAATTTCCAATTTACAGATTCTTTTCCTGCTATTAAAATGTGACACTTTTTGATAATGCTTTAATTACCTGAAATTCTCATCAGATGAAAGAGAGAATTTAATGCTTTCTAGTGTTTTAGTTTGGCATGTGTTACTAGCCAGACAGGTATCTCGTTCTTAGTTTAAATATACTTGTCTTTTAAAACATCATAGGCTGTTTTTTTAAAATTATATTAATACAGACTGATAAGCTTCACTTCTAGCAGGTGTTTGGTGTAATTTAAAATAATCTGTTTCCACAGGCCTCCTTAATTTAGTTCAGCAAGTAATATAAAACTTAGTTTCTAGGTGAAAAAGAAGTTAATCTTTAAAGGTTTCTATTTGAGCTGTTTTTATAAAAAACTCCAGTTTTGAAGTTGTGACCTATCTATACTTGAAGTGTAATATTTAAATAGATAAAAATAGGAGTAATAATGGTTTTTCAATGTCCTAGTTTCAATATGGAGTAAAAGTTTTATCATCCACTCATCTGTTCATCTCGTTTTTATCAACGCATCACAAATTGCAGGTCATGGAAGGCATAGAAAGAGTTGCAAAAATACTATTAAAGGAACAAGTAGGGAAATACCAATTTTATGAGAATTGTTCTGAAGACTCTGGATGTTAAAAGTTTTGAGAAGGGAGATGCATTTAGAATCAGTGTTGTAAAAGCTGTTTAGAAATTGAGAGTAACCAACAATCTACTTACTTTCTGGTTTCATTTATTTATTGGTCCCTAGTATTTCAAAAGAAGAAAAGAAAGAATAAAGAGACAGAAGAAACTTTCAAGAATTCTGCTTGTTTTGCTTAAGGACGCCTTGATACTTAAAAGTAGTTTCGTAGAGAGACAATAATTTGTGAGCAAAAAAAAAAAAATCAAAAACCTGAAATTACAGAGGAACTTGCATCATTGGTGTTCAGTTGATTGGCACTTTCTGGAAATCAGAAACGTGTCTCTGAACTATGTGACAAATAGGAAGCTTGGCTCATGGGTGTTAATTAGCCTGGTGATTCCCATGTCCTTAGTTCTGAAGGATTGTAGTTCAGAAAGATTTAAATGGGTGGGTTAACAACAAGAGTTGTTGACACAACTACTTGGTATTCTCTGGCATATTAAATATTGTGTGAAATTGAAAAGAGACTAAACCGAATTCCAGGTGGTGAAATGTAATTTTAGTGGTGTGTTGTTACAGGCTCCTTGTATGCCAAGTAAGAAGAAACGTAAAAATTGCCAGGTCTTTGGGATCTTTAGAAAGTTTTTACAGCATCCCCTTTGAGTCAAAAGCTAGGCTGTACTTAGAGCATGCATGGTTAATTTTTTTTTTAGTTCAACTGAGCTGGGATAAAGAATTAATGATACTGAGCTTTCAGTTGGTTTGGCAAGGGGTGAGGCTCTCATCCAGAACAGAACAGAAAACCACTGGTATGCCAGTGCCAATAAAATTTTTGGAACAGGTAATCCAATGATCTTGCTCGGAATGTGACGGGCATAGTTCTTGCTGTGTTCTTGCTCGCATTATTGCTAAGTAGACAGACATTTTCTTTATTCAAGGGGTTCTTGATGTAAATGGAAATGTAGCGTTCATAGCACAACAATAAATAAGAAACATCATAGAAGCAAGCTGCTCTTAGAAGCTGCTCATAGAAGCAGGGCTGCCAGTGTGAGCACTACACATGCATCTGTTTTCTATGCTGTTAACATCTTAATCAGACTGTCTCTGATTTCAGTCCATATCATTGAAGGATATGAAAAAGCTTTGCAAAAATCGTGATCAGGCATTTCTTTCATTTATTCAGCAGTGTAAGAAGCGCAGTTCTAGACAAAAAAAGGGCATCCTGTAAAGCCTCCTCTGACATTTGTTATTTCTCTGACATGTTTTTCAGTGTTAGATCTGAACCCTCTAGAGTAATGCAGATCTATAAAAGCAGTGGTCTAAGATTTACAGTGAGCAATCCACAGCTGGCTTGCAGATCAATGAAGACACTGAATTTGGCATTTTCAGTGACATTGGTCTGTGGGTTGAAACATTAATAAAAATGTAGACTTGGCTACTGTGATGTCCAAAATCATCATCCTCATTTTGAGTTGCCCTGTTCATGTGCCAACCACATCTTTTGTTGTAGAAGCCCACAGTTGCTTGTGCCTTGTGGTTTCCCCAAATCTTTCTCCCAAGTGTTAATCTTCTGATTACCGGTCTGTTAGAGCAGGCTGGTTTTCCTTTGCTGTGCCACTTTTACACTTCTTTGTCAAGTTTCTGACAACCCCCATTTCCTCGTCAAGGCTGTTCAAGTTCCATCCCAAAATAAAACAAAGATTAAATGGCAGACAAAATTTGACATTCAGTAGCGAGTTTGTAATCTGATACAATTCACTTAGTTCATCTCTGATATTTAACGGAATTAAGTGTACTGTGCTTGTGGCTATCAATAAAGACTAATATGTGTCACAGTAGGAAATGTTTCTTCTAACTGTAAATAAAAGTGAATGCATCTGATGGGTTTTGTAGGCATCTGTTGAAGTCAGGGCCAACCCTTCTGGGACTCAGAATGCAGCCCTCAGGGTCGTAGAGCTCACATGACCTAGTTTATTCTTCATTAAAACAGATGGTAACTATCTGAGCAAGGCAAACTTGGTTTTATGGAAGAGCTGGGAATTAAAAGGATGGGAAGCTGGAACAGCTGGGTCTAATTAATGGGAGAAAATAAAGAAGAGCATTAGATTAGCATTAAATTAGTCATCTACATCAATAGCAAAATAGTCACTACATGGCTACTCACTCAATTGTTTTAGCTGATCAAAAGTTGCAGGATTGGTTTACCTAGCATCAAAAGTATCTGAAATTGCGTCAGAAATGTTCCCACATTCTTTATTCTTTTCTGCTAGGCTTCAAAGAGAACAAAATCCTGGAAACTGGCTATGGTATTTTTGCATGGTATTAGGGAATCCAGCTTGTTTTGTAAGACTGAAAGTACCCTACTTGTGTTTGATACCTAGGCCAAGTTGGTCCTCTGCAGGTTTTGGCCTCCTCTCTTTGTGTTTAACATGAGAAGGTTACCTAATGGAGAAGATTGCTGGCATTCCTTCAAGCTCTGCAACCACATAAAATTTGCAATGGGATCCAAGAATTTTATTGTTTCTGTTGTAAACAGATTATACTGGATTAGTGGCTAGCATTTTGCATATTTTATTCTGTTTGCCCATTTAGTCCTGAAAATCCTGAATTGTGTTGAAAACAGCACAGACGCTCTTCACTTGCCATTGTTACTGGTGGCCAGAGACCTTCACTTGCCATAGGACGTAGCAGGGAGAAGGGGCCTGTGCAAATAAACTACAAATCTGCCTTCAGACTTTGTAAGAACAGCTGTTTTCTTGAGGTGTGATTTCCTCATGTAGGTGCTTTATTTTGCTCTGAAACTCTGGTAATATATACTATAAGAAACAGAAAGGTAGGAATATGTATGTGGGGAGTGTATGAAGCCATTGCTCTTCATCAGGATAGTACTTGGTAGATCCCAGGACTAATCCAGAATGGTGCAATGTCCCTCAAGTTCTCTTGGTTTGAACCAAATATTAAATAAATATCTGTAGATTAATGTAAAAATCTGTAAACACTATTTCTCTTAATTCTTACGGACAAGTATAGAATATTTCCATTTTAAGGTAATCCTAGGGAATGTTTGCTTATCTGTCACAAAAGGTCAAATTTAATTGGTTCACACAGCTGAGCTCTGAGGTGATGAGGGGAAAAAATTGAAAAGTTCTTTCATAGGGATTAACAGAAATTGTTCTGTGAATTTAGTGTCTCATTCCTGGAGGGTAGAAGGCAGTGGTGCTTTGGTGGAAGACTAATAATGCTGCCTTTTTTTGCTTCCAGAAACCTTCCCTCAAATTTGTGGAGCTGAGCCCTCACCTTGCACACTGCCACTTGACTTCTTCAGGATTTTAGTTTTCTTTTTATGAATCTGAGTGGCATAATTTCCACCTAGACACAACATGACAACCTGTTCTTAAAAAACAGATTTTCTTGACTGTGCTAAACAACCACAGTAACATCTTGTTGCAGCCTCCCACCTTGACTGTCATCCTGTTTCTGCCTCCTCCCCATCAATGGAAAGGAAGAAAATTTTAAAACTGTTTGCAGAAATAGCTAAAAGTTTGAGCAGGTTTGAAGTGAGATTTTGAATTACAGTATTTTTTGTATGCAAACTTTATCAGGTTATTTGAAGACTGGCTAGGCATAAAACAAAACAAAAAGCGTTAACAGTTAGTCCCACAGAAGAGTGGTGGGTGTGTGTCTGGGTACTGCCAGCTAATGCAGGCCTAATGGATTTTCTGAGAAGACTTGATGGGGAGAAAATGCATATTATGAGAGGAGATGTCTGAAAACAAATGTTAGAGGGCTTCTTGGTCTGTATTGTCTTGATTTTCATAGTTGCTTGAAACTGTGCTAAAGATCTTTGAAAAAAGACTGCCTGGAATCAGTTCAACAATAAAACTGGTTAGGGAGGTTCTCTGTTCTCGGCTGTGTGTGGTCTTCTGGTTTTCCCAGAGGCTTTCTAGATTAGGTCTTTGCTACTATTCTGGAATAGCCTGCCAAGCTTTGCTGTTCCTGGCAGAGACATTTTTAAGGAGAAAGTGTTTCCAAAGTTAGAACTCTTGCTAAATAAGTCCGTGACAGGTTCTTTTTTGAAAATAGATGGAACTTATGATTTCTGTTATTACTGGCTTGTAAAGTTAAGCCAGTAGCATAGGGCAAAGTAAAGCATTCTAAAATAAAAATTTCTAGAACAGGTACAACAAGTCTTGAAGCATGTAATCACTAGAGACCTAGGAACAATTAGATACATATTCACTTCTGGCTTTCCTCTTGAATATGTCTGTAGAAGCAGTTTGTTCATACAAGTATCAAAATGCATGTAAAACTACATTTGCTTATGGGGTTAGCGTTGTTAATTTCCATGAGTCCACATTTGGAAGTTTCAAAAATGAAAGATGGTGTTCATTTGCAATTTGACTATAGTTATTCTTCACAGTGTTTTTACTCAGAACTTAAATTTCAGCTCCTAGTTCAGAAATGACCTAAGTTAATTTTTTTTGTCTGTGCGTTCAGTGTAGATGTCAATAATCAGCATTTCAAGTAGCTTGAACAGATGTCTCTGCTTGGAAGCTTTAGGGCCTTTTTTTGGTTTGTTTTGGAGTTGGTTTTTTGTTTGTTTGTTTGGGGTTGTTTGTTTGTTTGGGGTTTTTGTTGGGTTTTTTTGTTTTTTACTGCAGAAGCCCATCCCTGAGCAAATGAAGTTGTTTACAGGTACAGTCATGTAACATGACTACATTGTTAAAGGATTTAATTGCATGATAAATTTTCCACAGTAACCTGATGGTTTACTTTGCTGTAACAGCCGGCTTTTTCTGAGGCCCGTATACAGTTTTCATGGTTAAAGAACTGTAACTCAGGACAGGTGGGAATGTAAAACTTCTTTGATAGAATCTTTTGTGCTTTTACAATGGTAATCCTTGATGTGTTTGTGTAGTGAGAAGTTTTATCTTGAAAAGTGGCTTTGAAAGCTGTATTGTTAGTGGAGCTGCATGTTCTGTAAAACTGGATTGCTGGAGTTGGTAGTTTTTAGTTTGTAAGATGAGTATTTTGTTTTTAATAACTGCTATGTCTTAATATTATAAGTGACTGGAAAGGAAAACTGTTAAATAAAACAAAATGCTTTAGGTGAGAATACACCTACAGAAAACAAGTACTTCAAACATAAATTGAACCTACCAGAGGCAAAAACTCCCTTGTTTTTTCTCATCTCCCCTGTAATGCAATATGTGAAGTTCATTTGTTAGTTTCTTTCTCCTACTGCTCGAAAACCTATTTCCTTTCACATATATACTCCTTTCCCTATACCTGTTACACATCCTAGGAAATTGTTTTTACTATAAATTGATCATAACATATCAACACAATCTGAAATCTAGTAACAAACAAGTGAATAATACTGTAATAGGTCTGTGTGCTGCCTTTCCTAGGGAAATGTGCAAAGAAGAGAATGACTGTCAGCTTAAGTATGAGCTTTTGACTTTCCTGGAGAAAGTGACCTTTTACAAGTTAGGCGCTTGGTTTGAATGCCAAGTGTCCTTTATAATGGCACATATTTCTGTCTGAGAATGGGATTAAAAATATCTGGTGTACTGTTGTAATGGAACCTCCATGGCATTCTTTAATGAGCAGAAAAACAAGCAACCACCCAATGAGCTGAAATGTGTGTTCATCTTCAAATGTGTAGCACTGTGCTGCACAACAAATACCAATGTGGCTAAATGTCATAGTTTTAGCTTTCATTTCAAACTAAAAGAGATACTCAGTTCAGTTATGTACGATTGTCTTGTGTGCAATGCACTTAAAAGGAACTTTAATGACTATTGAATAGAGAAATGTCTAATGCATTATTTAAAAGTCAGTATGTTTTGATTTATCTTTTTCAATTTTTAGAGTGAATTGGAAAAGGAATACATTAACTACAAAAAAAGGGGTGCCAGGCAGCTACTGTTTCTAAGTGATATAACACTGAGCGCTATAAGCAGATTTTTAAAAAATATTTATTTAGAAGGATCAGCAAATTTTATGTTATTTCCCATCACTTCCTTATCCTACTGAATCACTTCACCTCTCTGTGTACATTTATGTTTATCATCTCCTCACATGAATAATTGGAGTTCCTGTGGGTTTTCATTTAGCAAATTATCTTTGTCCTTTTTCCCTTTTTGCAGTAAGTTGATGTTTCTACTTCAAATTTTCAGGCACAGGTACCTTTGGACGTGTTCATCTGGTGAAGGAAAAAATGGGCAAGCGTTACTTTGCACTGAAAGTTATGAGCATTCCTGATGTCATTCGACTGAAGCAAGAGCAACATGTGCACAATGAAAAGTCTGTCTTGAAAGAAGTCAACCACCCCTTTTTGATCAGATTGTAAGTTGTTGTATTCTTAAAATCCATTTCACTCATACAGAAAGTGCAGTTAAATTACTCCAGAGTCTCATTGCAAGTTCCTATGCACTTTACCAACACCAAGCATTTAATTTCTATTATGTAATCTAGATTAAAATAGACTTTGGAATAAAGTATGTATTTTAGAAGAATCAAGAATTTAAAAATCAAGAGGCATAATTTAAACATTCGAACAACAATTTATTATAAGGTGTTTTCTCTGTCTTATTTTCACACTGCAGAAGAGATATTTTCTGAAGTAAGGGGAAAAGGCTAATGAAGAATTGTTAGGATTGGCTCATCAAAATGACTTCTAGAACGATTCTTGATCTTAGAGTGGTGATGAAAGTATTTCTACATGTATGTGCTGTAGATACTGGTAAATAGCTAAAGATATTCCTAGATTTAAATATCTAGTCTTTTAAAACTTAAGTGAACTGTACTTTCGCAAACTTTTTTTTTAAAGAGTTTAAATAACTGCAGCACTTCTTCGGTATTCCTGTATTTGAGGTTGTAAGTGATGGAACCTATTGAGAAGCATAATTTAAACACAGTTCATAAAGAATACTTTATTTTAGTCGAATTGAGGTAATTCTAATGATCCCAATGGTCCCACTGTTAAAGAGAGAAAGAAGGTATCATACTTTTCTGTTCACAGCACCACAACACTTCTTGTGTGTCTGAGTCCATGTCTGTTAATGGGATAACGAAACCTCTGGTAATTGCAGAGTTAATTTCCATTTATGTTTTCTCATGCATGGATGCAGGGATGGCTATTAACCAAGATTTGTTTCCATTTACCTGCCTTAATCAGTTTTACATAAAATTAGACAAAATTAGCCTTAGTTAATCTAGCTGCAGGGAGTGCAGCTTCCTCCCAGGGTTAAGAAAGTATCAGAGGGAAAAGAAGAAGGAACAGTGTGATAGTCATCCAGAAGATGGAATGAGCCCTACAGGAGGAGGCTTTTTCCCTGGTGTGATGTTGGGTTTTTCCAGCGTCATGATGCTATTAGTTTCCAGCTAGTGTTAGAAATCCTGGGTGTGGTGTAGTATCAGTAAGACAAGTTCTAGAGTATGCAGAGATTGAGATTCTTGGAAGAAAGCAAGATAGAGAGGCTGAGTACATCTGGTTAGACAGGTTGAAATATGGATGGAACAGGGGGAACAGGATGTTTTATGTATATCTATGTACCTTTGTAAATTCTTCAAGAGAAAACCCTACCGTAACCAACAAGGAAACTGCCAAATAAACCCCATGTCAGCAGGTCTGTGTGTCAGAACAGTGGGAATAGAGAAACTTGGGTGAGATGTCAGGGACAGGGATGGGAGGATTCATGTTCCTACAGAAGCGATCGAAAATTCAAACAGGTGCGTTTTCCTGGATTTCAGTGACACCTTATTTACAAAATATCAGATTTTTCGAGTTGCCAAGGGACACGACTCAGATAGTTCAGTTTGTGTGCAAGGTGAACATTCTTCGTGCCTTCTAGAGCTCTGCCTTTTTTGTTGAAATGTCCAATGATGTGTTGCATCAGCTGTGCTCATGTAATTGTCCATGTGATGCCTTTGTCCCTTGGCAGAGGAGACTCCAAGCAATGTAGCTAAAGTGAGGTAGTTAAAATTTAAGTCACAACAATATTAATGTGCGTACATTCAACTAGCCTTTGTGGATGATTATCACTAGAGTGTATGACAAGTAACACCTTCTGCAGCTTTTTATGTGACTAAAAGCTTTTTTCAGCTACCCCCTGCCCAATATATGTTTGGGGTTTTTTTCCGTTGGTTACTCTAAGTATTTAACAAAAATGGGGAAAAAATTATATAGTTCAGCTTTATTGCCTTTAAAGTGTGTTATCTACATGGTCTGGTTTTTATGTTTTTAGTTAGCTTCACCATCTTAAACACTGGTGGTATTCTCCTGGTTGCAAAACAGGCAATAGGTGTCAGTGCAGCATAATATTTCAGGATTTTATGATGGAAAGTTATAAAGTAATGCTGCACATAATTAATTTCTGGTGTTTGGAAATCCCATATATTTTCCTATATGTAAAGAGTTCGTTTTTTTTTTTTCCTTTTCCTGTTGCTTTTGAGAAATACCTATTTGGACTATAGGGAGGTGCAGTTTTTCTGTAGACACTGGAGTTATTAGTCTACATATGATCTTTTTCTAAACGCTTCTTAGGTGCTTTTGCAACAACTGATCACTGGAGATTCCTAGGCAGTCTTTACTGACGTGTTTCAGTAACGTCATACTACTGTGGTGCAGCTCATTACAGTGAGGTGTAATGTTGACATGTTTTTGAAGAGGACAAGAATTAATAAAAATCAACTATGTCTTGTAGTCATATAAGTTAAAACAGGTTGTTTGTCTGTAGGAGTTCACAATGGCATCCACAGCTTATGTAGTAAAGCTGAATCATAGAGTTAATGATACCACACGTGTTACTCTAATCACAGCTTCTGTGATTTTTTTCTTTTTTTTGTATTAAATTTCCATTTAAAGCAATCTGAATTGCAAGTACTGAAGTTCTTCATTTTGTTCTTTTTCGTGTATACCAAATAATATATCCATTTTTCTGTGGATAGACAAACCTTTAAGAGTCAGTTGTTGAAGAAATCAATTCCAGTAAAAATCCTGTGCTTAATGATGTAGATGTTCCATTTTTGTCCCTCTGTATTGTCAGATTTTGCTCTTCCTCTCCCATAAGTATGTGGTTTGCTTTGTTGCACCCACTCCTGCTCTTCTTTCATTGTTTATTGTAGATACAGCTTTGCCCAATTACCTAATATACATTTGCAGAGTGTTTTTGCATGGTCAATAAAGATACTGTGAACATCATCAGTACCCAGTTAATGATGTTGATGACTGTGTTAGGGAAGAAGTTCCATAAAAGCAGAAAGCAAGCCTGGGCTCTGCTTTCTCCATCACTGAGGGAATGGAAGATCTGTAGCTGATGTCTGTTACTCTATCTTATTTCCTTGGTTGCCTCAGTGCTGGTATCAAAAATAAAATCTTCCTGAGTAAGAGTCATTCATGTGTTAGGGAGCTCAATTTGCTTTGCTTATCTTTCCCGAGGCTCTGTGCCCTGATTAAGCATGAGGTACTTGTGACACTGCAGAAGCACTGACTAGAAGCTAAACTAGCTTCTGTTCTTGTATCACTGTATCAATAAAGTAGGTAAGGATACAGTGTTCTTTACCTTTTATTATGGAATTAGTGATCGTTCTTTGTTTTAAATGGTAGTGTGCTTTAAGATGTTACCGGATACTTATTTTCTTCTTAACCGCTGAGCTGCATTGGGGGTTGTGGTATGCGAGTTGTTTAATGTAGATAGAAAGAAAACCAGCATAATTTAAGGGAATGTGGAAGAGAAGATTCCTGTATTCTGTAATGAAGCATCTTAAAGCTGTATATCATTATTTTCTTTCTTATTTACCTGTTCTTTACGTGGCTCTGACTACCACAAAAATAGCTCTTAAATTAAAGGTGGCAGTCTGAGGAATGTACCTATCCTTAGATTAATTCAGAGGTACAGAAATGAATCTTGTTTTGCTGTCATTTTTGCTTTTCTATTGCTTTTGTGGAAGATGCTGTAGAAGAGCAAGCATTGGCATCTGATGCTTTAGTTGGGATTGTGTATCTCATGGGAAGAAGGGATAGGAGAGGAGAAGGATAACTCTTTGATGTCTGGTTTTGAACATATTGTCATGAAAATCTTTACAAAAGCAGATTCTGCCTGCTGTCATCACTTTGGCAATGCTTGATAATACGAAGTGTAAGGTGTGTAAAAATGTGTGACCTTTATATCAAGTCAGTTGTTTGGTGCTTAGAAGAGACCTGTTTTGTATGATGAAACAGAATGTATCAATTAATTGTTTTCTTGGCCTGTGCTGTACTTATCCTGAGCTATCTGGTTTACATTGCAGGTTAAGCAGCTACTTGAATGTCTTATGTAATCCTGCTGGATTCGTGGGGGTTTAAAATTTGCAGACAAGGAATCAGAAATCAGTTACGTACATGGTTGGGGCAACAGATGCCATTTTACAGACATCTACTTGTAAAGCAAATCAGAGACATAATTTCTTTATTCAATAAAATAATGCTTTTATTACAGATTTTGGACCAACCACGATGAACGTTTTTTATATATGTTAATGGAATATGTGCCAGGAGGAGAACTTTTTAGTTACCTGCGCAACATGGGGCGTTTCAACAACAGCACAGGACTGTTTTACTCGACGGAAATTATTTGTGCAATAGAATACCTGCACTCCAAAGAAATAGTTTACAGAGACTTAAAACCCGAAAATATATTACTAGACAAAGAAGGACATATCAAGCTTACTGACTTTGGATTTGCAAAAAAACTGGTGGACAGGTAAGTGGGGTTTTGTTATGGTAATTATGTTTTGCATGCTAAACAGTTAGAAAAAAAAGTTTGATTTCAGGTGCTCAGCATTTCATTTAACACTCCACGTGGTTCACTTACGTCAAATCCCTTAATATAAAGGAAATTATCATCTAACAATGGCTGTATGGAAACCAGTATTACCCCTTAGGTATAACTAGGAGCAATATCGCACACAAGCAACCACAGAAAAATACTTTTATTTTTCTGGTTTTGTATATTTAAGTTTTCAGCAGTCATGTTTTAAAAAGGGAATTCAGTGAAGTAATATGATTTTTTACGATTTTAAGATACGTAAATTAAGCCTTCATACATATTGAATTGCTATATGTTTTGTAACTCGTGTTTCTAGTTTCCTTTTAGAGATTTTTGAAGTGTGGGAATAACGTTTTAAAATGGGATATGATGTTTTCACTAGCCTGTTGCTAAAATGAAACTGCAAAAATCTAGACAGAAACCATAAGGCCAGCTTCAGCAGAACTGATTTATTTAAATCTAGCTTCTATATTGCTGTCAGTTTTAATTTAAAATCTAAAATACGTAAACTTTTTTGATAATGCAGAGGCTCCCCCCCGCCCCAGTGATTTCTTCATTTCCTCTCTTCGGACAACTCTTCCAGGACCATAATACATGTTTTTAAGAGTAAGCAAGAGCATTGGGATTCAAGAAAAGGGAGGTAAAACCTAGCCTGTCATATTAGGAAAGTGCTGTAACAAGGTTTGGTGTTACGCCTTTGAGTCATCTCGTGAGGGATACCATATTTGATTGTTCTGGTTGAGGCAGTGTAGTGGTGAGTTAGGTGTTACGTCGGTGCTCATCCTCTTCGGGCATCAACCTGTTTGATGCTGCTTTTGCAACGAACGGGTCCATGTGTGAGGAGAGTTCTACAACATCAATTTGAAAAGAGAGTGGATCTGAGGAAGCTGCTTAGTGGATCCCTTATGAAGTAAAAGTCAGATGAGACAAATCCAATCACAAAATGTAATCAGAAGTTCTATTCACCTTTAAGGTCTGAAAATCTGTTTTAAAACCGTAGAATTTTATTATGAACACATTTGAATTCAGTGTCCACTGGCCAAGAAAAAAGGCTTACAAATTCTGGCCTTTTATTTTAATACTTTGTTTTTAAATCAAAATAACCTTCTGTGGAAAGAGGTTGCAAACTTCCATGTCAGAAAGTAGTAAAATCTCTTTATAAGACATTTTCATACAAATTCTTATGACTTGCTCTTTACATGTAAATACTGCCACTTAGTGGTAGTTCTTGTTTTGTGTTTCTGTGGGTTTACGTCACAAGAGAAGTAACCCTTCATTAAATAAGGTGATAGTTCACATCAGAGTATATTTTTCAACTTGGAAGATGAATATCTAAGAGTAAATTTGTTCAAATACATTTTAGGATATTAAACTTAGTTATCACTACTGGTTTTAATTGGGTTTGTGTTCCCTATATTGCTTGGGGAGCAGTCAAGTTGTTCGGTTTGTGCTGAATTGAATCATTGAACATCATAGTAGTTTTATATTCATAGCTGATTTGCCTTCAAATGTACAACAGATAAATACAGAACACAAAATTGGAATGAGCAAGGACATTGTCAGTTAGGGCACGGGTAGCTACCTATGCAAATCTGGTTTAGCTTTTTGTGTTACTGGGTTTTTTTGGAACTACGTAGTATTATCCCCACTAGCTGAAGTAATCTTCACAACATTGGTTTTGTCACTGTAAAAATACACAGTTATCAGCCTTTTATCTACTAATGCGCTCCAGTAGATGCTTTTGTTTATGGCGTAGCTTATTTGATCAAAAGTATAGGACGTATTTTGTAATTTTTATGCATGGCAAACATCTGTACACATGAATCTTATGTGTATGGATGTCAGTGAGTGTATAGATGTGTGCATATATATACAGCACACATGAACTGTGAAAAGAAGACATGAAGTATTTATGCTTTTCAAACATGGTGTGGTAACCTGCTCTCAGGATCAGCAAAGGCATTCCTAGAAAGGAGACATAATAAATACGTAAATCAAAAGATGGTCTTTTTTAGCTACACCTATGATTGGGTAGCTGCCTAATTGATGTTTTTCTGTACACATTTTCCTTTCTTCCCATTACCATGTGTGAAGGGATGAAATGTTTACCATGTCCCTCTGCAGTTAAGCTGCTCTTTAGAAAGAGTGTCTGGCTCATAGCTCATGTTCCCGCTGTGGAAAGCAGCCTGCACCTGTACCTTCTTACTAGTACAATTTCTGAAGGGCTAGGCTCTTAATATTTTCTTTTTAGAGACAGAGGAAAGACAGGAGGCTTTCTTTGCTCCTTCTGTTCCTTGTTGGTATGTCCTTCTGTTTATCCTTGTTCCTCCCTTTTTACTCATAGTGTACTTGTAAAAATTCTAAATTTTTCTCCAAAACAGTGTGTCTTTGCCTCAGCTGCTGTTTATTTCTTCTCTTTTCCACCTTGATGTTGCTTAACAGAAGACTTAATAACCTTTTCAGTTTCTTGTAAGTACATTCATATAAAATAAATGTGCTACTACTTTTGAAAGAGGGCAATGTCAAGAAGAAAGATGGGGAGGGGGTTTTTATGAATTACTGTTACCTGAAGGCTGTGAAAAGGATTTCCTTTGACCTTTACAACTGTTACATTTATAGACCTTTCTCTTTCTGAAAAGCATATACCTCTTTTTGGGTATAGTGTTTTCATTGAAAATTTTTTAATAATCTGATTTCCTTTTTTTGTGTAGTTTTTGGTTGGGTTTTTTGTTTTGGTTTGTGTGTTTGCGGTTTTTTGGGTGGAAATTAATTCCCATGTTCTTTCAGAGAAGCACAAAACTAATCTGCGTGGAATTTTATGGTTTTTTTATGGACAGGTTCCACTCAGAAAGTTATAAAAGTTTTAAGTAAAATTAAGAGTTGAGGTTTTTGGGTTTTTTTCCTGGAATGTTATTCACTGTTAATTTTAGTTTATTCAGTTTACATTCCTAAAAAAAGAAATTTACATGTGAGTCTTTCTAGAAACTTGAGTAGTGATTAATCTTAAACATATTGGGGATAGTTCTGCACTGTTGCTTAAGCTGGATGTGCCTCATGACTGTTCTACACAGTGGATTGAAGAGAAAAAGACTAAGACACAGTAAGTCTAGTTTGCAAAGTTTATCATTTGTCACTGTAGAATGAAGCAGGAATGTCTTGAAGAACAAACTTTTGTCAGCTGGATACAAAGCAATCTTTGTTAAATATAATTACAGAGAAAGTGCCAGAATATCAAAACAAACGTTGTTAATCTGGCTCATACGCAGAAAAGCTTGTGAGGTACTACAGAGATGGATGCTGAACGGTGTAGAATGCTAAAACGCATTAACCACTGAGACTTTACTTCTTCACACCATACTCTTCAAAAGTTTCACAAACTTATTTTGTAGCTTACCTTTGTAACCAGTGTAGATTTTAATTTTATTTCATGTTTTAAAATTACATGTTCAACCTTATCAATTATCACTTACCTGTACTTCAGCTTTTATCTTGAAAATTCAGAGTAGTGAATATTTTGTAGCAGTCTAAAGGGAACAGTCTATTCTTACTTTTGCATTGTAATTTTTCTTCAAAAAAGTTATCCGAAGTTTCAGATGAATATGCAATAGTCATAAAATAGTAATGAAAAAAAAAATTTAAAAATATTATCTTTTTGTAGCATTTGCTTGATGTATTTTCCAAAATACTAAATAGTTAGTTTCATGACCAACAAAAGAAGAAACAGAAATCATGATCTTATGGCACAAATACACATCTTAAAAAATAACAGGTGCTTCTTCCAAGTTTTTGTGTAGCTAGTAAACATACGTTTCTTGATTGAAATTAAGGAAGTGGTTAACCTGGTGGTAATGAATTTTATTTTCTCGTGCAGCTAGGAGACTTCAAGTTACGTTGGCCTTAATTCACTGTTTTCCTCTTGCTTGAGTAAAAACACAGTAAAACTGTCAGCTGCTTCATTTGCGTAGCTGGCTAAATCAGTACAATTAGGTCACATGACAGATCCAGCTTTTTAAATTTGGGAGAGGGAGAAACACTTCATTTTAAAAGATGACAGAGCTTTGCGGTTATTCTTCATTCCGTAGTCCTGTTCTAGGCAACTGCTAGATGGCAGTAGTGTAAAGCAGCACTGTATGTGCGAATTCAGTATGCTTGATTTGGAAAATAAGAGTTCATGTTTTTTAGATAAATTTATGATAAAAATTAAAGATGTATTCTTTACACTTATGAATGTAGTTTCAAGAACTGAAGCACATTAGATGCAAAGTGTGCCTAACACTTCTGACAGTTTAGCTGGAGTAATTTGGCTTTTGCCATAGTAAAATGAAGCTTAAAGAAATTCAAGTCATAATTATTCATTTAAAGCCTTAACTGACGGTACATCTCCTCTTCCTTTATCTTAACTATTTCTATGAATCAAGGCTAAGGCTTAGAAAAACACCAACCAAACAAAAAACCATCCCAAAAAGCTCCCTTTAAAATATTTCAGAGAATCCTGGAATATGCTGAGTTGGAAGGGACCCATTAGAATCATTGAATCCAACTCCTGGCCTGATGCAGGACATCCCCAGGAGTCACACTATGTGCCTGAGAGCATTGTCCAAGCACTTTTTGGACTTTCTTAGGCTTGATGCTGTGATCACTTCCCTGGGGAGCCTGTTCCAGTGCCCAACCATCCTCTGGGAGAAAAAACTTTTTCTGATATCCAACCTAAACCTCCCCTGACTCAGCTTCAGGCTGTTTCTTCAAGTCCTGTCACTGGTCACAAGAGTGAAGAGATCAGTGTCTGCCCCCTCTGCTTCCTCTTGTGAGGATGTTGAATACCACAGTGAGGTCTCCCCTCAGTCTCCTCCAGGCTGAACAGGACCAAGTGACCTCAGCCCCTCCTCATAAGGCTTCCCCTCCAGACCCTTCACCATCTTTGTTGCCCTCCTTGGGACACTCTATAGTAGCTTAATGTGTTTTTTACATTGTTGTGCCCAAAACTGAACATAGGACTGAAGGTGAGGCTGTGTCAGCACAGAGTAGGGTGGAACAATCATCTTCCCTGCATTCTCAGAGAAAAAGAAGTTGAAATATTACTTCTCAAGATGATTGCTATTCATCTTAATGCATTTGTTCAGGAGCGTGTTACCAGTTTTGTTGGAGATAATTCTTCCTCTCACAAATACTCAGAGGATTTTTTTGGTGCAAGGTAGAAATCATGTGTGGTGACCATTTGTGACTATATTCTTTGTCATATTTTACTAGAACTCCTTTTAAAATGAGATACACTTTTCTTTCTTATTCTATGCTGTGATTTCAATTTCTCTTGAATTGGTAGCACGTTTTCAAAGTTTCATCTTCTGACTTGATGTTGGGGAAGGGTAATTTATTCAAAATGAGAGCACTTTTTTTTCTCAAGTGTACATTTAAACGTAAATGGAGGGAGTGAGGCCAGGCAAATTCCACATGGGCATTTTTACAAAGAAAAGTTCGCATTTCTGGAAGAAATTATTTCAGAATATTCTTCTTTTCAAATGTAATTTGGTCTTTGTAAACCTAACTGCTTCGCTTCAATTTGTTTCATGTCTTTATAGAATTTGAGCCTCAATTAGTTAGCAATATAACAGTTTTATTCTGACCTTACCATAGAAAGCTCTGACTAAAAATGACTTTAAATATATCCAAAAAAGTATTGCCTAGTTATCTCACACTTGCTTAACTACACCTTGTAAATATTGTAAATAACTAAAAATACAAAATGTTTCCCTTTTAATGGCTATTGTGGAAGTGATGAAAAGTTAGATTTCAATACTTTTTGAAAAACTTTACTTAGATCGTAAAACAAATCTTTGATTTTCACTCGTTTGAACTACTACTTCTTTAAAAACTCCCTCCTTCCCTTTTTTTTCTAAATTAAGCTTTGTTTTGCTGGAAAATGCCAATAAGCTTATCTTCTACTGGGCCTGTCAGAAGTAGTCCATGAACTTCCAGGGTCTACAGCTTACAGAGTGAAAAACACTGTTAATAATAAAAGCAATGTATAGTCTACTGGATACAGTACCACACCACCAGCTGGGAAACTCAGTACACAGATATTTTATGCAGACAGGAAGTTTCTTAATTTGTGTATATCTCTGGTCCAGGAGAATTGGAGAACATCATCAAAGCAGTCTGTTTAGATCTTGTAGAGGCCTTTCTTATTTCTCTGTTTCTTTATACAGTAAATGCATAGGTATATGTTGGGTACTTCTTATGTGTGTGTTTGGTTTTTCCTGTTACTGTTACTTCAGTTTCACTTTGATCTGCTTTTGTTGTTTGTGTTTCTTTTTTTTTTTCCTCCTTTTACTCCCAGAACGTGGACTCTCTGTGGCACTCCTGAGTACCTTGCACCAGAAGTTATACAGAGTAAAGGCCATGGAAGAGCTGTGGATTGGTGGGCCCTAGGAATTCTTATATTTGAGATGTTGTCAGGGTAAGTGATAATTACTATATCACAGCATTATTATGTAATACAGAATTATTTGCTAGTTCTGTTTACAATGTTTGGATTAGCAAATTAGGGTTAAGTTTATTATTGATGTACCAGTTTAATTTCTGCCTTTGAAGAAAGGAATTGGGAAGCTGTACAAAAGAACATACATCACTGTTGTTATGGGAATGTTTTAGTTTAGTTTTTTAGTTTTAGCTTAGTTTAGTTTTTGAGTTCATTGGTTTTGTTTGTTGTTTTGGTTTTAGGTTTTCTGTTTAGTTTGGGTTTGGTTTTTTTTGTTTGTTTTACTTTAGACTTTTTTAACAGCTTCTCTTTCCCTTATCTGTTTTGGAAATTTGGGTTTTGTCAAAGTTCAGATTTTTGTTCATAAGATTCTTTATATTTAAAGAGTAAAGAACAGGACAACTTCTGTAATTAATTTTCAGCATAGTGAAATCCTCGTTCCAGTGGGAACTTAGTCTGTAAAAATGCGTAGTGGCAAGTACGAAAATGTTTATTAATACAGTTTGTATTGCACCTGGGCTCTGATTTTCTTTAACCCAGAAGAACAGGGAAAAGCCTTATAGGTCTGTTTGAAATCAGTTTGCTCAAATGCTGCTTTTGGTGTTTTGGAATTTGTTTGATAAGCAATGTTTCCAGAAGATACAAATTCAACCTGAAGAAAGTCTGGCTTTAATATAATTAACTGTTCGTGACTTGTTAGTGTTAGTTAGATAAAAGTAATTGTCTCAATTTGCTCTGCTTTCAAAAAATAAATGTTTTTTTCAGTAAAATAAATAAGTGGTTTAGGGAGAATGTGAAACTGTGCTTGTGGGCTAAACGAGGCGTCCACATGGTTTTCCCTTTTTTTGTCTTGACTGTGTTGTTTGAAGGTACTTGCAAGAAAAGATGGGGATTTTTGAAAGCAATTGGCTTTGCCGTGGTGGGTGCTAGCTATAGGACAAGTGCAGATAAAAGAAAGGCTCTCATAGCTTACAAAGAAACATATTTCATCAGTTTGATTTCATAGTTCTTAAAACTTCTGCCTTCTGCTCTACGTCTTCTCAGTCTCCAGGTGTGTCAGGAGTCCCCTGTGGCCTTTCCTTATAAATCTGCAGCCTTCTAGAATGATCGGAACAAAGTGTCCTTGCTTGGATTTATTTATCCTTTTCTCTATGCAGTACTGTCATTTCAAAGTGACTTTGGTGACTCTTCCAGTGTTTGGACAAGCTCGTAAGTTAGCCTTAGCAAGTAGTTCCCCTGATGGATGAGTGGTCACTTCAGAGTGCTAATCCACTGCGTATTCTGCTGTGAAGTCCACCCAATAGCAACACAACTTTATCCCAGCACGGCATTGCTACCCACTGCTCGCTTTCTTAGTGTCCTAAAGGCTTGTATATGCATTGACTTTGAATCTCATGGCAATTTGTGGACAGAAAGGCAATAAAAATATGTAGTAGTTGCTGGCTGACCTAGGCAGGCTTGGCTGAGTGGTCTGGTATGAAGTGGTTATTTATGTAGGCTGATCTGTACAGAGACCATGCTTCACCTTTCTTCCATTGCTCCCTGTAAGGTGAGCAGCCCAAGTTGGTCAAAAGAGTCCTTCTCAGAGAGATGAAAGGAACAAGAGATTCTCAGCCGGCTTGTTACCACTAATCTTAGTCCTAGACAGCAGGAAGACTGTAGATAAAAGTGTCTGGTGCTGTAATATGAGCGCAGGTGCTGCAGTCACCCAGCTGTGATTTACCTTCCTGCCATGGGTTTCAGTGGGACCACTGTCTTGTTAGGTCTGTGTGGTCTCAGCGTAAGTGGATATTGGGCCTTTTTTGTTTGCATGCGTTACAGAGTTGTTGATAGGATTCTCTCTGCTAGACCACTAATAGAAACATGGTTTACAAAGTTAACATACTGACTACAGGTGGTAGTCAAGGGAGATATTTGGAGTCATTGAGACCTCAAGACTGCAGGGTACTGAAGTATGACTGCTGTATATTCTGCTGAAATATGACTGGTATGTATTGTTCATAAAAAAAGGGAGCTGCTGCTGTTGTTTCTATGTAGGGTCTTCTGTGCCATGACACTATCTGGCTCAAGGGATGAGACCTGGATTTCAGGGTGGGGGAATGGGAAGGAGGTGCCTTAAAATGAACACTTCTGCCTTTAGAGACTTTTAACCAATAGGGTTAGATTACACTTTTCTAAAAGGCAAGTGAGGTTTTATATAGACTGATTGACAGAGCAGCTGTCTGCTGTGTGTGATTTTCTAAGGATTTTGACTACAGTACTGGTATAGACATGCTCTTCATAATGATTGAATGCTGCTTTGGATAGGGACTCCATCCAGAACTAAAAAATAAAACGCAGTAGCATTCAGTCATTTTCCAAAGCTGGGACAGGGGCTTCACACAAGCTTGTGTTTTTTGGGGTGTTTGTGTTTGGAGGTTTGTTTTTTGGGGGTTTTTTTTGTCTGTTTTGGGTTTTTTTGGGATAGGCATATAGATAGATACTATTTTCTTAGGGGTTTTTTTTTTTTTTAGGGCATTAAAGGAGGGCAGGAATTATGGCTTGTATGTGTTTCTTTTAGATGGGAAGGTTGTCACAATGATTGTATGCTTTTAGCATTTTATCAGTTTTTTGCTGTTCTTGGCAATAGTGTTTTGAAGCACTTTAACTCACCAACTCAAGATGTGGCTAGATATTTACTATCAAGGCTTTTATTACAGAAACAGTCCTAGTTAGCCTTATCCATCAAAATTCAAAGAAGATTTAAGGAATCTGAAAATATTTGAAGGTGAACAAAACCTGACTTCAAGACTAAGTTATTGTCTGCAAGTAAATTAATGTAAGACATTTGATAGTTATTTCCCGAAGTTAGTTTCTCTGAAGCCCAAAAGCAATTGAAAAGAATTGGTAGATGTGTGTGTAAGGAAATGGCCTCTCTGAAAACAAACAAACAATCCCACACCTTCCTGTTCTACAGTGTCTTATTTCCCTAACTTAATCTCTGGAGGCCCATGGAATTCTCGTTCTGCACAAGCTAGGTTTAAGGCAAGGTCCCATTTAGGTTTAACATAGTAAGATACAGAAAGAGGAAAGAACAGCAAGAAGCAAGGGTGAGAAAAAATCTTAACAGATGAACACCAAGCTCATAGCGTTAATCTATACAAGCTAAACAAAGTGTCAACACACAAGTTGGAACATCTGTTTATTTTGAGTAAATGAGTTCTGTTAAAATTTAATGCTGAGAAAAATATACTTGTTATTTAACATTAGATATGTTGGGCAGTAAATGTACTATTATCAGATATGCAGTTAATATGAATGTTGTGTATTGATGTGGGCTTTGTGGTTTTTGTCTTTGCTTTGCTGCTCATATGTGATGTGCTGGTCCGTCATTTTAGGTAGGTAGTGGTTCTTGTCTGCAGTTTCATATTCTCAGACCTGTGTGTTTTCCCTTGAGGTTTTACAACTTCTGTTCTTCAGACTGTCTTTGAGACTCATGTCCATGCCACTGCTATGCTTCAGTTAACAAAAGGAATGGTTTGCAGCTGCTCTCCCATTTACAGAGATGATATTTTTTGTGGCTTCTCTTCTGCTGGTGAAAAGAAGGCAGCTGTTTGTATTTGTGTTGTGGTGTGAAGAAAGTCTGAAACTCAAGGGGATTTTTGTTGATTTATTAGGTAGCTTCCAACACAATACTTGTGTTGTTTTGTCTAAAATCTGTGCTGTATTGAAGGTTGACATTTACAAAAAGCGTCAAAATCAAGTTACTTGGTTTGTCCATAAGAAGACCCTGTAGTCTTTCAAAGCTGTTCCCATTTTGCATACAGTTCAAATGCACTTTAAGCAGAATTGCCATAAAATTGCTATGCAGCCAAGTGTGATATAAATTTCTCTCAAGAACTCTAGACATAGTAATTTTGGATTTTCAAAGTGGGAAAGTGAAGAGCAATTTAAGCATGTAAATGTGAAAAAAATTATGTGTACTTCTATTCTTCTTGATTTCACACCTCAGTAATGTAAAGTAATCTGCTTACTGCAGTTGGCAGCTTTGTAATACATAGTTACAAGTTATCATTCTAATTGCTTTATGCATTTATAGATTCTAATAGGTAATAACAAATAGAAAATTGAGTTTGTCAACTTGCTGTGGAGAATGCGAAGGATGTTAATATTGCTTGACTAAAAAGCTTTATATGATAGTCTTTCTTGTGTGGGAAAAACTCGTGCGTGTTAAATACATATCATGTTTTCCTTGTTCTTCAGTGTCAAAGCAGGAATTTTTAATGACACAAGTATTCTTCCTGAGATTCTTCCACTTTCCAGTTAGCTGGAAAGTAGTTTATCGTAAAGAAAGTATTCTGGCTTTCTGAACACCAACAAGAAATGTACTTTAGTCGTTCCCTAACCAGGTAGTTTAGTCATGTTTTTCAGTGCTTCGAATTACTACCTTTTTTTTTTCCATAAGCCTGCAGACAGCTTACTTAATTGTTCTGATGGAATTTGATATTTTCTGTCGGTGAATTTTGCAGTATTTCAAAGGGAATGCTAATCCATTTGATCATCAGCTGAATAATGAAGAAATTAATACTTCTGAAAACATAATAGAAATAATATATAGTACTTGCTGAGGAAAAAGCTAGTTTGAGTACCATAAAATTTAAAAAAGAGCCTGAAGACATATTGTTCTCATCCTTGGTTTTGTGCTACCAGTGATTGTCAAAGCCACAAGCACTGTATTTGTGTGTGCATGCACACAGTTAAGTTCTCTGAGAAAGTAATTATAAAGTGTTAGGGAGATGTGAAAATATTTTCATTAAATTGTAATAGTGGTTGGATGTTATTAATATGACCAACACTCAAAACCTGGAGTTTTTTTTTAGTTCTGTAAGGCTTTTGAGGCAGAAGCGTAGTAAGAGGGTTGTTTCAGTCATGTTATGGAGGGCAAAGCAGGACTGAGATTAGTGAATGAGTTATTCCAGTCCCTTAGAAGGTTTCCTGTGGTAACTTCTGAGAACGCGACTGACACTCAGAAAGCTGTTGGCACTTCGGCTCAGCTGCCTGTACTGGCTGTACTGATGCACCCGTACTCTGAGCCTCTTGCAGCACTTGGGGGATGTACTATACTAGAAAAGGAAGCACAGCAGAAAACTCTCAGTTCTTACTGTAACTGTACAACAAGAACTAGTCTCTCTGTTAGCTCATAACGTCATGAAGAACTTCATAAACGATATAAATGTAGAATTTTAATTGCATCTTAATTTACTATTCATCATGGGGAGGATTATGAAATGAAAGCGTTATCTGTCCCACACAGAAAGGCAGCCACGCTTGGAGAGTTGTGAGTAGTCTGTCTGTTTCAAACACCTTATCTAGCAAAACATACTTGAATTCAAGAAGTACAACAAATAAATGAACCGGATAATGTATTCATGCAAAGATCTTTTAACACTTTAGACAGAAACTGGTAAATAAGGGTGTGCCTGCAGTTACAGGACAAGATCAAAAATGGTAGTGCTCTTTTTGGAGAGTATATCCCTGGGTTTTAGAGGTAAAAGCAAAGCATTTTTTTGCTTTTAACACTGAAAATTTGTTTCATAAATTATATTTTTACTGCATTAATGTAACAATTTAATATTCTTTTATTCTATTGTTTTATTTAAATTTTAATTCTACATTCAGTGTGTTGCATACAAAAATGTTTTCTATTTTGCAATGGCAGCTTTATGTTATTCTTCAAGGTAGTATTTGTTTGGTGGTGTCCTAACAAAAAGAACAATATAATCAATTATTTCTGAGGGGAATTGCTATAACATAATATGGCTTACAAGATTTTTAGAACTTCTTTTTCTAATATCTAAAAATTTTCTGTATTAAAATAGGTTTCCTCCATTTTTTGATGACAATCCATTTGGTATATATCAGAAGATTCTTGCTGGCAAAATAGATTTCCCGAGGCATTTGGATTTATATGTAAAGTAAGTCCATAACTCCCAACACTTTCTTTTCTATTCTAAACACCTCCTGAGCACTATTTCTAAAGAATCTTTTTAGAAGACCTGATTTCCGATTCTGATTTTCTGAAACATCATGTTGGAAAATGTTATATTACATTTACACTTGCAGTCCAAATAAACTTATATATCTCGTAGACTTGATACAGTCATGATACAGTTTTAAGATAGTATCTGACTGTTTTCTGTGTATTATGGAATATTAAATGCTTTTCCACCTCGTACAAGCCTCATTGGCTCGTACTGTAAGAAAGTAAAGAGGAGAAATATGAGGTGGTAATTTGAGTAAAAATTAGAAGAGCAGGAAGACAACATCAAACTGTTTTTATCTATAGATACATACCACTTAAGTCACTCTCAACATAATTACTTGAAAGAAGTCTGCTACTTCAGAAGTTCTAGTGTAAAACCAACTTAAATTTATGATAGTGGGGGCCCAGTTCAATATGCAGTATTACATATGCATGTAATGTGAGTTTAATTCTCAGTATTTTGCAATTGTTAATGGTATATTGCAGATGAAATGTTTTTTTCTATTTAAAAATTCCATAAGTGAAGTATTTCTTAGTAAATATTAAAACAGAGGAAATGCAACTATAAACGTGAAGTTTCTCTGAAGAACCAGAGATAACTGAGTGAATGAGTGAGGGATTGAAGACTGGAAGTTATTTCTATGTTAATCATTCATGATGTTTTGTCAGACAGGCACTTGCTTACTGTCACTAATGGGTAAACAGATAAAAGCAAAACTAAGCATTTGAGAAAGGCTTTTTGGTTTTTTTTTAAGCCTCCACTGAATCATTGGGTGCAGTGAATGAAGCATGTCTGCATCCCCTTAGGTTGATGAGTGTCTCATATTTTTGTCTCTTTGTAACAATTTTCTCTTAGTAGCTCTACGTCGTTTCCAGTTTAGTGTAGTCTCATTGTCTGGTCTTCCTAACCCAATTGGTATTGGAAAGAAGACTGATTATCTCTTGTAGTATTCTGTGCACTAAAGTATAATATTGTGACCAGAAGCTGGAACACCTCAAATTAGGTTATCATCAGTAACAACCCATCCAATGTAGTGAAAGCAGTTACAGAGACTGATAAGGTCACCCCTGAGCCTCCTTTTCTCTAGGCAAAACAAACCCAGCTCTCTCAGCCATTCCTCACAGGGCTTACCCTCCAGACCCTTCCCCATTGCCCTGCTCTGGGCATGCTCCAGCATCTCAATGTCTTTCTGGAAGTGAGTGGCCCAGAAGTGGACACGACAGCACTAGGCATGGCCTCACCAGTGACAAGTATGGAGGGACAATCACTATCCTGTCCTGCTGGCCACACTGTTTCTGTGGCTTCACTTGCTTTCTGCAGTGAGTTGTGAGCACAATGTCTTGGCCCTCCACCCTTCTTCCTTCTTTTAAACCACAATATGCAGAACTGGATAGTCTTTGAACATATCTGCATCATTAACTTAAAGCAAGTGCCAGGATTATTTTGTCCAATGAAGGCAGCTTGCTTCTTACCTTACTTTTTTAGTCCATTTGTTTTCTCTCTCTTCTTCCAATTAGTCAGTATTTCAGCCAGAAAGAAGACTATCTTGGGTCCTGCCACACCCAGACAGTCTGAAGTATTAGTATTATACAGTATTTTAACACTCTGTTCTGAGGCAGCAAAATTAGTTCCCTTTCTGACCTCTGAGAGTACTTCTCTCCCTAGGTATATGTACTACTTGAGCTTACGGGCATTGACAATATTTTACTCACCTATCCCCTATCACTCTCACGCACATTTTACTTTACAAATTTGTACCACTTCTGCTTTCCCACTTGCTGCATGAATGTAGCTCTTTCTTACTGCTTCTGTAAATTTTTTTTTGAAAAGCCAGTTTTGGAAAACTCCAAAGGAAATGTCACTGGAACAGCATTTTAGTGATTTGTCTGGAGAGACCTTCATGTAGAATTTGATTCTCCAAATACATACGGCAACATATCTATTGAATTAATTTTAACATGATAAATTTTAAATTAGTTTTTTGAACCAATGTAGTAAAGAAGTACTGTACCATCTATTATTTGTTTCAATTCAGTGGATATTTCTTCTGTCCAATGCAGCAAGTATCATCTTTAGTGACAACACAGTATCCCCAAGTAAGGTCATCCCTTAATTGTTCTGTGATGAATTTTTGAAGGAAGCCAAGAATGATCCATGAAATGTTGTCTGGTTTTATAGGAATAGGACACATCTTTGGCCATAAATTCTGTGAATGTCTTTTTGGGTTTCTGGATTTCTTTTCAGTCCTACTTCTATTTTAAAGTGTGGTTATAGTCATCCTTGTAGCCTCTTCCATAAGGAATGGTCTTTTTTGTGAAGTAGAAAGGGGTATTTCTGTGAAGGTGACTATAAAAGGAGTTGGTCACATTTAATTAGATTTAATCTAATTCAAATGTTGATTGGAATAATCATGAGAGTTTTAAAAGTTGCTTTCTACATGGACTTTTTTATTCATGTACCTGGTAATAGAATTTTTTTCCAGTTGAATTTTAGAATTGCATTCCTGCCAAATGCAACAGCTTTTTAAACAGTCTAGCACATTCAGTTCATATGTTCTTTCTACATACACTTTTGTGATTTCAAGGATAGGTGACACAATGCTATATTTTGGGTGGGATGGTAGATGTTACAGGTAAGGATGGAAAAAGGCAGGTGTGTCATTGTTATGTTTGTGTTCTTTCCTGTAAATAAGACTGTTGACATTTTTTTAACCTTTCATATTGTTTAAAATTGGAACCAGCTATATTCTGTAATCTCCAGCATTTCATGCTGTATGTCATCTCTCAGGACAATGTGAGATTGTAGAAATAAGGATGGTTAAACTGTTGTTCTTTCTTGTCATTGGTACTTCATGCAATTAGACCAGAATGCCATTTTTCTAAAATTAACTAACAAAATAATCTTTGAGATAAAATGTAACTGCTTATAGAAATACGAAGCCATATTTTTCTTTCAACTCATAAGTAGTAAAGCTAATTCCATAAAATATTATACTTTTGGTTTATGTTATAGTTGTTTGGGGCTTAATATTTGAAGAACTTTGCTATTGAAATGGAAGAGTTTTATGTCTTTTAATCTTTTAAAATGCTGATTTAGCTTTATGTAGATCTGTTCAATGAACCAGTATCTTGGTGATGCTTTTTGTTTTCAATGAAATTATAGATGTTACTAGTTTAAAGCAGATGACTAACTCTTCCATGGTTTCCCTAGATATTTAGCATAAAAATGAGGGTGCAGCTTTGTCTGTGTTTTTAATATAGATTAGTGTTGAGTTCTGACAAACGGATTGGAGATCCATTTTGAGATTTGGAATGCCCAGCAAAATACAAAAATACAAAGAAAGAAATGGTGCTGCTTGGCAAGGGGCAGGGGCAACAGTTTTTTTCCTTTATTTTTTGAAAGAATCTAAAAGTAATTTGCAAGAATTCTGTTAGATTCTTTTTTATTGTTTACTCTTAAGTATCCTAAAATATAAGGAAATGAGTGGGTCAAAGGGAAGTATGTCGTATTCTGTAACACTTGTATGACAGTCAAATATAAATTACTTCTGTTTAACAGACAACATGTTTTCTTTACTTCAGAGACCTTATTAAGAAGCTGCTTGTGGTTGACAGAACAAGACGACTAGGAAATATGAAGGTCAGTATAAAATCTTAGGTGTAACACAGAGCAAGGTTGAAAGAATTCTGTAGGAAATACGTAGACCAGCTCTTCATAAAGTTTTTGTTTTTATAAGCATGAAACAGATAAATTTTGCCATACATTACTTTGGTTATGCAATCCTAAATGCAAAGTTTAACCTGTGTATTTCTGTTTCTCTGAAAATCGTTCTTCTATTTGGATTAATGCTATCCTTCATGATGGTTTCCCTCCGTCCTCAGCACCATCCCCACCACCACTCCCTTCATTAATTTGAAAACTGAGATTAGACCAGAAACGTGGTATTAAATCCTGTAGTACAGGGTGCTAGCTCATTTGGTTCTTTTTTGTGGAGGTGTTAATCCCAGAAGGAACACTAATCAAATTTGAAGTTTCAAAATTATTTTTAGAAGTATAAGGATGGTTGTAGTACCATGGTATCTGTTCATTGCCTTGGTGGGGCTGATAAGAGCAGTCAAATACTCTTCCACCAGGAAGAATTACTTACCCTAATCCGAACAGATTTATGAGGACAATAGAAACTGAAATTAGCTTGTATAGTCTTTAATTTCTTCAGAGACATCTAAAATTTTTATTTCTCTGGGCAAGGAATGTTAGAGGTTTGCTTTTTGGCCCAAAACACATTGAATGGTAAACATAGGTGAAGAAGGTAAAAGGTGCACAGTCATACAGGGTTTTCTTAACATATTGATATAAGTATAAATGCTTTAACCAGCTGTCCAGTGTTTTCTGTTGGAGCCTTTTATGGCACAAACTTAGACTGGTAAGAAAAAACAGGAAATATCGTTTTTCTTATCCTTTGGAATCCTTTGTACTGTTTTTCAGGAGGATTTCTTAAGATGAAAATTTATAAACTCAAAGTTCACTCAAAGTGAAAACTTGTATCTTTTTGGACAGTTTTGAAGGAAAACAAGAACAAAAGCAAATCTTGACTTATTCAAACGTGGGCTTTGGGAAATGTGTTTGGCTGGTTTTTGTGTTGTTTTGGGATTTTTTTTTAGTCTGTGGTTGCTTAGGTTTGTTTTGGGGTTTTCCCTATAATTGACTAAAATGCCTAAATCAAAACCAGTTCTAATTAAAAGCAGATTTTGGGGTGGGAGCAGTAGGTCAGACTTGTCTGATCCTTATCTATAATCATAATTGGTTTAAAAAGATGTAAATCCCATCGGACATTTTCTGGTGAAGCATTCAGTCAGATCTGCTTTGGAGGGAAGTAGGTGATACTGTTCTCCTTGATGCCTCGTTGGATATGAACATGGATAGTCCCACTCTGCATAAATCTGAAAAAACCCAAATGTGTGTTATGCTTCATTTTGTGGAGCTGTATGTGCTATAAGCTTGAGTGCTCTGCTGTGATCAGGCCTGAGACAGAGAGCCAGATGTTTTTCCCCGGTACTTAATGCCTTGAGAACGAGTCTGTGCTTGAAAAGAGGTTGATTGTGAAAAAAATACATTTTTGTTCCTTACATACATAATCAAAACAGGCAGCCCAGAGAGAATAATCATTACAAGGCAAATACACCTTTTAACTGTGGATCTAAAATGAAAACAAATGTTTTAATATATTTACTTCCGTAAGAGTACTGAGAACCTCTTGCTGTTAGCATTAAACGTCTGTAATATTTGAAAAAACTATGTGCTTCCCAGACATTATTTTTATTTAAACACCATCACCCCCCAGTTATTTTTTCCTAGTGCAAGAATTAGAAAGTATATCTGAATAAAAGGCATTGTCTAAAATGTTGGAGAAAACAGAAGTAAAGAGGACTGTAGTGAATGGTTTTGTGAGTACTTCAAAGCCTGTTCTTGATCTCCATTGTGTCAGAAGAATGCTAAAAAAGCCCAAACAAACCCCAAATCAAAAATATTTGGATTTTATTGCTGGAACTCAGGAACTGCTAGGGAATTAACACTATGAATTTATCCTTTAGAGTCTTGTAATGATTATCACCTGGAAAAAAGAAAAAAGGATAGACTGTTAGTCTGCTTTGATATCATAGTTCTTGTAATGAAATACATGGTTTGGCTTACATGCAGCTTACAAAATAGTTATTTTGATTTCTTTCCTTAAAGAATGGAGCAGATGATGTGAAGAGACATCGATGGTTCAGGTCTATAGACTGGGATGCTGTACCTCAAAGGAGACTAAAGGTACATTCTGCAAATACTGTATAGACATCACAAGGAGAAATCATTGTTCATTTAAGCTGATCTGTTGAAGGTTTGTTGACTGTTGCATCTGTGTGTTTGTGTGTGTATGACCACATGCCTGTATGCACACTTAATAATCAAATGCATATTTGCCCTTTTGCAATGCAGAGTTAATTGTATGAATGTCTGTTTGCATTTTTGTCTATATACGAAATGTCTAAAAAAATCCCTGCTTTAGTTTGCTGAAGCTGATTAGTTAATACAAAATTTAGTTTACAGGCTTAGGGTTTTGTAAGTGATTATTTGTTGTAAGTGGTTTTTTACTTGGGGAAGTGGAGGAGATTGGTAGTTTGTTGGGTTTGATTTTTTTTTTCTTTTTTTCCTTGTCCTTACATTTATGGAAGTATTTTTCTCTGGGCTTTAAATTTTTGTGCCAAGTTCAATTCAGGTAAATGTTTTAATAAAATGTAAAGCGTATGGGAGTAGGAGTAATAGGGAAGGTGAAAGAGAAGGATTTATGAATGTAATTCTAACATACTTTTTAACAGCACTAAATTCTAGTATTGCATGAGGGCAGATGTTTGCAAAAGCTATCAACACTGCAAAATGCTTTTGAAAGTCCTTTGGAAGTAAAACTGCCTTCTTTCTTTCTTTTCTTCAGAGTTCTAACTTGTACAATTCCTTACAGCAGTGATTTTCTGCAACAGAGGTTGGATTGCCATATGCAGTCAATCAAGTACCAATTAAACATTTGTTTGTCTTTTCTTTGCATTAGTTTCTTCCACTTAAGTTCCAGGTAGATACCTTAAGTTCTTGCAAAAAAAAAAAAAAAAGAGATGAGATTAAAATGTTCTTGACATATTCTTGTAAACAGCATGTAATACAAAGCTGTAGGTGACTTTCCTCTTTAAGAAAAATAAGTTTACAGTGTTCTAAATGTATGGGTTTGTTTTATTTTTAATCATTACTGCACCCAGCTGATGTTTTATGTACATACATTGTAATGAAGTCACATTTTTCTGGCTATTTACTACAAATTCTGTTTATTGAAGCCTGCAAAGAACATAAACTGGATAATAACCTGTTTTATAAGTATATAAACTCTGAAGTTCATGACAACCAAAGCAATAAAAATCAAATAGTATTAAAAAATCATCATTAAATGTACAATCAAAAGTCTCAGGTCCAAACATCCTTTTTGTGGTGTTTTTATTTTAAAAAGAAATTTTAAAAGAGTTACTGTAGCATTGAGATTATTATGAATACAAAACTTGTTTCTTAATCTTCGTGATGGTTACATTGAACTCTTAGAAGATGAGATGCTACTTAAATAAACCTTAGAGTAGTAGAGTAGGGATGTGAAGTGGATCAGAATTTTATTTGATTATTTCTAGAGGCAGCTATATTCTTCAGAATTCGTTACACAATTTCGTACTGATGAAGAGATTGAAAATATGAAATAATGCACATGATGCTCAATTTTCCCTGTAAAAAGCATGAATTTGTCTATTGTACGAATGACGCATTATTTCATGGTCCTAATAAGGTCTTAAATATCAATATCATATAAATAATAGTAATGGTTGAAAGAGTGAAAATAATTTTGTTAATCATCCTTTCTCTCTTTTCTTTTGTTTTCTCTTTCTGTGTGACACTTGAAAAAACTGTTTTTTCTGCCAAAATACTTATGAGGAGGAGGGGTACCAGACACTGCCCACAGTGGAGCAGACAGTTCTCTGGGGCAGAGCAGATGCTGCACATTTTCTTCAGCATGTGGGCAGTTCTACTGTGACTGCCAGGCACAAAATTAGTACTCTGCTTTTGGCTGAAGGGTAGAAGTACTATCTTAGAGAGAGAGACCTGTGCTTTCCTATTGAAAACCTACTGATGAGGACATCATTTTGAGAAGCCCAAAAGATCAGATAAGATCTCATGAGCTAGTGTAAGACAGACTTCTATCTTTCTGAGGAGATGCAGAATAACATTTATAGTCAATAACTTTATAGTTCTGTCTGTGGTGTAACTTCAAGGCAGCTCAGTGATCCTCCATAAGGTTTTCTCATTCTAAAGTGTTCTGTTGGACTCAGCACAATAGATAAGCTCTCAGTTGCTGAGAAGAGGATAGAGAGATGAATGTCCTTGAGAGAAGAAAAGGAGTTTGCCCTTCATTAACCCCTGCAATTAATGAAATGTTCATGAAAGCGTCTTTGTCTCACTGTCTGTGACCAGAAGTGCAGAGTAGTCTCAGTGTTAGATTTAAGAAGACTTAAAACTATGGGTACTGTGAAGCTCATGAGCAATACTAGAAATTGAAAGGATTCTCTGAGAAAACAAATAGAAAACAGATACTTCTCTTGGCACCTTCAAGTTTTATAAAACCAATCCATTTGAATTAAGCTGCTTTTATAGCCATCGTTGTGAAATGAGTTATGGTGAAGCAATTTCTTTACCTGCTTGAATTTATTGCTAGGTTAGGAAAAGTCATAGTAGGTAGACAGAAGTTAGTAATTTCAACCTCTTTGAAAATAATCAGTCTGTTTGAAAGCAGCAAAGAGGAGGCTTTTTTCCTTCAATTTGGAAGCAGTTTCTCTTGCTGCTATGGAGATTCTTAGAAAATAACCTAATAATGATTACACACCTTTTTGTAAATAGGCCACAGAAGAGGAGAGCAATGAAGAAGAGTGGCATATTATGCTGTGGTAACATGTGCCTGGAAGTTTAGTTGTAGTAATTTTTTGCAGAAGTTACCTTCAGTCTGGAAAGCAACTAAAACTAGTGCTCAATAAAATAGGTATCTGTATTAAGTGTATGAATTATCTAAGTGGCTTTTAACCACATTATTTAACTGTAAAATTGACAAAGTGTGGGAATGTGTATGTGTTGCTGCAAGCTTCTCTCTCTCATGCCGTTCATTATTAGGGAAAAGGTGAACTGTAAATCTGTACTCCATTTGTTTAACAGATCTTTTACGAAGTTCTGCTTTAGTATGATGGAGAGGAGCTCATTGAGGAAACCACTAACATTTTGTTGTGCTTGTTCTGACTAGCCTCCCATAGTGCCGAAAGTATCCAATGATGGGGATACTTCCAATTTTGAAGCTTATCCTGAAGATGACTGGAACAAGACACCTCCGGTACCTCCTAAAGATCTAGAAATTTTCAAGAACTTCTGAATGTAACATCTACACTGGACAAGGTATATCCAAATGTCAGGAGTGCTCTTGAAAATGTTGCAGATCTGTGAGTGCGAACCACATGCAGAAATTACGTTTTCTGATTCATAATGCGTTATGGAGTGACAAAGATCACTAATCTCAGAGGCTTTGGTTTTCTACAGTAATGAAGAGTTACATATATACAGATATTTAAGTCCTTCTGTCCTTACATCTTTTAAAATAGTGTGTTAAAAAGAAATACCTTGATTGATTTGATAGATAAGGAAACCTGATAGTTCTTAATTGAAAGGTTTTTCGATTAAGAATGCAGACTTTAGAGAGACAAGATTGTCAGATTAATTCTGTACCCTGGATATTCTCTCTTGTATTTGTGATAGGTTGATATCTGTTACTGAGTTCAGATACTCCACCTTGAGTTTTGTGTTCTTTCTTTTGTCTTAGAAACTGGAAGGAAATGGAAGTGCTAAGAGCAAGTCTGAAGAATAATGGAGTTCAGTTATAAATGAAGATTTTCTTTGTGACTAAGAATGATACTGCATTCAGATACATGTATTCATATATAGTAAATGTCTAAAAAGATGGAGGCAGGCAGGAATAATTTTTGCTGTAAACATTGGATGTTAGTAAATTGTAATAATGATAGTCTGCTCTGAAGTAGACTAAGTAAAATGATATTTTTAGGATTTTTTTTTAACTTATGGTTAAGTTTCCTGCTATTCCCAGACCCTTTTTGCATAGTTAACTCATAGACTTAATTTTATAAGTTTATACTAAACTTGTGTAATTAAAAGCACAAATTAGTATATATGTATATAATGAATACAGTACAACTAAAGCACAGGAGTTGTGCAAAGATGTAAATTTTTGTACTTTGCAGAGTCTATGATTTTTATTTTTCAAATAATGTTTTTCAAGAAGTTCTTTAGGAATAAAAGTCTTAAAAAGGATAAATGAGTTTTTCATCATCTTATATACATTTTATAATTCTTTGTAAAAAATAAAAATAATTATGTTTTAAGAAAGATTTGTACCTAAAATTTCCAATGCCTCACACTTACAACCATAGTACTTGAAAGCAGAAAGACAAGGGCATGTTTTGTTGTTGTTTAAGATGCATCTTAATGGCTAATTTATGAAGTTCTGTTACAACTGTGTCTCTTTGCAAACCAGAATTTTAAGTGATTCTACACTGTCTGAAATGAGATTCCTCACATGAAAACTCTTTGTAAACATGCAAGTCAGTGCATAATGATAAAAGGGCTTTAACTGGCTCTGATAGTAGTTCCCTCTCAAGCTTCTTGTCTTCTCCAAATGTAAAGTATGAGCCATAACAGACCTTTTCATTAGTGAAATAGTTGTTGTTGAATGCTGGGCACTTCAGAGTATCAGAGGGAAGACTGAAGATATAGTACAGCCTTATTTTTCTGCTCCTCCTTATTTGAAGATGTCCTAGTCCCTGCTGCCAGCAATTTTGTGTGTACAGAGTTCAAACCTTAGATGCACAGAGTCTCTTTTTTCATCCTGTGCTAACATCTTTCTAGCAGCTTGAGCACACTGTGTTTTGGAAATATTTGCCATATTGCTTCATTTTAAGTAGCAGTGAATATCAGTATGTGCACATGTATCTATGTATATGAATGCACAGAAACATGAAGGTGGATTGTATACTAGTCAGAATCTCTTTTTTCAGGTTTTTTTTTTGTGTTACATATTGTGATACTTGTGTTAATATAAGGGAGTTGATTTTGAAGTGTTTCAATCACAAAAAGCAATTACATTCTTTAGGATGTTGTGGGTTTAGATAACTTCTAGTGAAATTCCCGTATTTTTATACCAGGTTTTTTTTTCTCAGAGCACATCAGCTCTCTGGAGTTCCACTACTGTGGCTCATGGCTCTGCGTAATACTGTCTAATTAGATCATACAGACAGATTTTCCCAAAAACTACTCCCCACGTTTTTGATCTGAAATGCAGTAATAATTGTAGGCCGAAGATTTACTACTGAAATTACCATATTTATGATTTTATGGCAGGATGTTATTGGAGTCTCCTTGTGGAAAAGCGACCTCCATTTTTTTTGTTTAAGCAAAAGTTACAGAAGTGCTACTGTGAATCTGTAATTTCTAGGGTATTTTATTGTTCTTCATAAAGCAAGTCTTACTTAAATAGATTGTATAACTCTTTGCAAAAATGCTCAATGTGTAACAAAATCAGGATATTTCAAAATGATAATTCTGGAATATCAGAAAACTGTCTTGATGCAATGCAAGTTGATGGCCACAGTTGCCACTCAGTCATTTTGTGTAGGAATGTGTAATGAAATACAGGACAATGCATAGAAAATTACAGTTTTAACCTAGTGTAAGTACCTTATTCTCTTAAAAAAATTAATCTAGCCCACTACATTTGTATCTGTGGAATTAGTTATTCTAAATCAACTGGGAAAACTGAAACACATAAAACACAGCTTACTTTGTCTAAGGGGGAGCAAACAGTTTGGGAATTTTTTTTAATGTGCAAGCTTACGGTATTTTATGGACTCTGAATACTACAACATCAGTTTCTTATTTAAAAATTTGCATACTGTAACAAGAAAGTGTGCTAAATATAGGATTTTTCTTCAAATTTCAAAGCTCCTCTGTGTTTTAAGTCTTCAGATCTGAGGAAATGAAGTTGAATTTAAATAATTTGCCACAGTGGTGGTTAGAAGTTTTGAATGCTTGAACAACAGGAGATAGTGGATTTTCTTTTTATGGATCTTATCCATTGCTGGCAGTGGATGCACTGACACTGATTATGATAAGAGACTAAGGAAGTGAATACAACGTTATTAATAATGATAGTCCATTGACTTTGCATTGTTTCCGAGCCATGTGTACATACACCTAACTACTGACCTCGTCAGCATGCTTTCTAGTACAAAACTGCTTTCAGTTTTTTTAAATTAAAATCCTGAGCTAAAGAATAAAACCAAAACATTTTTGAAGCATTATTTTAAGTGATCAGTTATTTTCTCTCCAGTCCTGGACTTAATGAGGTGTTAATACCTGGCCATTTCGTTTATTTGCACAAATGAGTCTGCTTTATTTTAAGTCTTTACTGGGATTTCATGGCCCACTAATGTAGTTCTGTCTGAGTGCTCATGCAGGTAAATACTGCACTAAGAACTCTGGATTTATGGGTTTTTCAAGAAGACTAGAACGTTTTTTTAGTTCCTATTCAAGTAGGGTGTTCTCTGAAGTTCATTTTATTTTGATTCTTTCTGTTAATGTGTACTTTTGCGTATAGACTATTGCATAAGGACTGTTGTCTTGCGAGAGAGCCCATAGGCCTTTGGTATTCTACATCAGTGAACAAGAATGTTAAACATTATAAAACAACCTTTATTTTTGAGTTTTATATATATATATATTTTTAATTGCCCAATCTGAGGTTTGAAGTGATAAACATGAATTGTAAACTCAATTGCCTTGTAACCAAATGATATAAATGCTTCATGATTTCAATGAAGAACATGCTGTAGATTTTCCTGTAAATTAGCCTGATCAATGAATATGTGTGCTACTGAGCTTTAACTAATGTGATCTTCCACTGTAGAAAGTCGTTGTTATGGATCAAATATAGGTACTAAACTATGTTTAAATGGATGAACAGGGATTTTACAGTTTTGAAAGCAATGAAGATATGGCTGTTCCTCAGCCCATCTGCTTGCCATTCAGAAGAGTTGTGATGCAGTGCTTCCTATGCTATAGAATTATTTTTCAGCTTTCAATGACTGTAGCATGATTCCTTTTTGTACTGTACTGTGTACAGACTTCCTGTGTTTTGCACTTTTCTATGGCAAACCTTGACTGCTTTATAAATACTCTGTTGTGTAGTAAGTAGTGGTAGTGGTAGCAGGCATTTGTGTGCTGCATAATCAGTTTGGACTGCTCGACTTGCAAGGTTAACTGGGGCTAATGTTGTGTGTTAGCTGGTTGCTTGTTGTAGCTCACATGTGTAAGTACTGTTCAAAGTTACAAAGTCAGCCCTCATTGCACAATGAAAATCACTGTGATCTGTATATAAACCCTAGTAAAACTTTATTGCTGTTTAATTTAATGTAATATCTGTCAAATCTGGATTCATTTAATAAACCTTTATATCTTTTCAAATGTTTAAACCTATTTTGGTTCCATTTGTGTTGGGAGGAGATTTGGATTCTTCATCCAAGAAGATGGTGAAGGGGAGATGAGAGGTCTAGAAAAGCAACTGTTCCTTCTTTCCATGTGTTAAATCTTTTCAGAACAAGACACAAGTGTTGGAACAGGTCTCAGATGGTGTGGAAGAAGCACCAAAAATTACATTTTCAAAACCATTTCAGGTAGTGCACCAATAATGAAGTGTTAACTCGGACTTCTCGTTAAACTTCGATTATATGACCCTAATTGCTTTGGCATTTTCACAACTTAATGACCTGAAAACTGTCGAGAACACTCATTTCAATCCGTTTCTTTAAGCATCAAGAAATAGTCTTACAATGTCAAGCACATCTAGCTTACGCTTTATTTATTTCATCTTCCATCAAGAACTTGGAAAGTCCCATTTTTAACAAAATTGGTTCAGCTGTTTGTGTTTAATTCCTTCTCTTGAGTAAAACGTATTTTATTTCTTACCCCCTAGATATCGTAATCTGGCAGAGATAATTGCATGGTCATAGATCCTACTGGATACAGTTTGGACTAGTTAAGGGTTCATTTTTTTAAGACAGAATATTTATTTTTTCCTGCCTGACTTCATTCTAAATTCTGTGCTTTGGTGTTTTTCTCTTGTAAACCACTATGGCGTGTGCTTAAAGAGACTGCTAATGGAAAGTGAAGGAATACTGCAGTGAGTCCTGGCAAGCTTTTTGACATGTATCAAAAGAACGTCTCAGTTAAAACACAGGAAGTTTTTGAATGGTAACAATAAAGAATTTTGTTTGGCATCTTCTTCGTACCCCAGCCATGGGGTGGAGTTTTTGTTCATTTGTTCTGAGTGCTGTATCTGTTTTGAATGCACATGTAACTCACGATCTTACCCAATAGAGGTCATTCAAAATATGCTATTTCACTCATTCAGGTTAGGTAGCTTTTGTTGGACCACACTCACTACTCCCAAATCTCTCACTTCATGATTCATTGGGCCTTTTTAGGGCAAAACAGTCTTAAAACAGCATTTGACAAGAGCCCACTGTTCTGTGACCCACTGTTAGCCAGTAAAGGTATGATACTATAAGGAATGGTAGAAAGCAGCTGGCACTGTTACATCTGGATCCTGCGCAGTACTTTGTGAATTCTTACATAATTCACAAATCGAGCCCTTCCTTGTGCAAACTCCTGCTTGCTGCTTCAATCTCAGCTTCAGAATTCAGGCAGCTTTTCACAGGGAAAGTAAAAGGCTCTCCAGCTCTTCCCAGTAGAAGACTCCACTTTCTGTTCTATCTTCCATGCCCCCTTTTCATCTACCATTCAAAAAATCACCACCTATGAATGTATGTCAAGCTTTGTATTTATCCTTGAAACCAGAAATACGGCTAAATTTTAGCAAGCTGAATTGTACGAATTTCTTCCTATGTGTCCAAATACTTCTCTAGTTTTGTGCAATCATATTTCAAACAATTATTCTGTGAAAAGTGCAGCAGTCAATGGGGCTGTTGAGTGTCTTAACAGCTCTTACTGCATCTGTAATTCTGGCCACTGAAGTCTCTGAGGCACATCCCAAAACTGGTATGTGACCTGAAACACCAAACATGCAGGCCTGTCTCACTTCTACTGTGCAGAACTCTAAGGTGCCATGCAGGTGCTGTCTCTACTCTACTGGTTTTTACATAATCAGAATACAGATAAATACCTTGAAAATGTCTGTGTCAGCTTAAACAACTAACCAACTTCAGGTTTGGGGTTTTTTTTTAGTTGGTTGTTGGTCTTTTGTTTTGTTTTTTAATTCTTCTCTCCAGCATATTGTCCCTATTCTGGACTATTGTAATAAAGAAGACCGAATGAGAGAAAAGTATTTTGGGAAAACAAATAAGCTTGAATTGGACTGTAATCCAAGAAAGAACTTGATATGCCTGACCGGCACATACTTGAAAATGCACTTACTCTATCGCTAAATGTTGTAGAAAAAATGGTGCCTGTTTATGCTGGCTTTTAAGCTAAAATTCCTGTTTTTCTCAATATCGTATACAAAAATGTCATTTTAGGAGTCAGTTTATTTCAACTTCAGTCAATAATTGTTCTAGTTTAGAGAATCCTTGATAGTAAAATCCTTCAGTTGGAGAAGGACAGTGCTTTACAATCATCATGCTGTTAATTTTCTGCCCAAGTGTAAGCTGTGTAGAGGAGGTGGGTGTGCTTTCAGTGCCAATACTGTTGCAATTCACGTGAAGAAAACAGCAGCTTGCTCGAGCCTACAGAGCCTAAACTTAACCTTGAAGGACCAAGTCTCTTCTTTGAGCTGGTTTGTGAGAGTATAACTGAGCAGCTTAGCAAATACTAAAACTGAGCTGTAGAAAAACTGTGAGCTTTACAACAGCAACTCTTCAGAAGTTAAGCATTAGAGAGCTCAGTTTTTGATTTGGAATACAGAAGTAGAAGATTCTATGCTGTTTTGTGCTTCTGAAGTTTGGTGAACAAATGCCAAAAGCACGGAGTGATTCAAATTGTGTGTATAATGTCTAGTAGCTTCTTTAGCCTGCTTCTATTTTCTCAGTTAAACAGACATTGTAATTGAATTTAGGACCCTATTCTTATCAAAGTGCTTGTGAAGCACCATTTAAGTGAAGCAGTGCTGCTAGGTTGTATTAATATAGTAAATAAAACATTCACAATTCGCATATCTTCCATTTGTACTGATAACCAGTTTCCTTTGATGCATGTTAACTAGGTGGCTTAACACTCTGTTCTTAAATTTTGGTCAAGCTTTTACCCATTCTGCTAGCAGGTTTTGCAAAAAGTAAGCACAGGTAAGTAAAGAGAATTAGGTAAAATATATTTTTTTATGTTAATAAAGCTGAGTTGTGAGTTGATATGTAAACAACAGGAATCTTATGTAAATGCATTATCCAGGAATAACAATCTCTTCATATTAATAAATTCCTGCTTTGAATCTATTCAGATGTAGGTTTTTTAGATTTATTTTTCTTACTGGCCTGTGACTTAAAGCAGCACTGCAGTCGTGTGCTGTGACACTTGTTCTCCTGCCACTCTGCCATCATCCATGTAGCAGCTGTAAGTGAGCCTGCCAACCCAGCTGATCTGTCAGAAGTGTTTCCCCGCTGGGACCTGATGTTTGGATCAAAAGCACCACTTCCACTTAGTTTATCTGAAAAGGAGTTTTCAATAGCTGATTGTGGCTAAAGTCTTTCTGTTCTCTGCAGGTACTTGCCACCAGGGAGTGAGACTATTGCAATGTGCTGTAAAATAAAAAATTCTATCAGTGCATTTTGAACCTATTATCAAATATTTACGTAAGGCTCCTGTGACTCATGTAATCCCCAGCAAAATCCTGGTGATGCAAAAGGGAAAGTGTGGTGGTGGAACACTTAATCAAGTGTTGTTAGGGACGGAATCCATTCTTTAATATCACCATCTGGCTACTGGGGAAAGGGAGATTTATAGTAATAGTAAGAATTATAATAATAATTATTTTAAAATAGATTTTCTAGGCAGTCTGTCTGAACATGAGTGGCCATTACCCTTGAGTCAGGTTTTCTTGCTGATACTTGGTTTTGAGATAATGAATTTTTGGATTTTGAAAACATCTGAAGTCTGTTTCAGAGGCTAGATTCTGCCAGTAATTTTCTGTTTTCTTTTTTTTTTTTTTTACTATGTGACTGGTGATTATTTACATGCAAATGTGGCAGATTTGGAATTATTATGTTAATTTGTTTAAAATTTTAATTAATACACTGAACTGGCAACCAAATAAGAAAAGTCTATGCATTCAGCTTAAGAATAAGATAATTAACCATATCAAAGCTTTGGATGCAAAATATTTTGAGGTTGGGGATAGAGTAATGTTGTCTGAATAAACAAGTATCATGAAGATGAGTTGATTTCAATTCTTCAGCTGGGGATTAACACTGGGAGCTATTGAATGAGAAATAAAGAGGAAGTTTTCTTCAATTCCTCTCCTCCAACCACGTGTCAGTAATTATGAAGTAGTAGAAGTGCAGCTATGGCAGTAGCCAATACCCAAGAGTGAAGCCAGGATGTGTACAGCGTGTTTCTCAGAACTGCAGCCTAGGTTGTGGCGATGCCTCGCAGCTTGTCCTCTGTTCTGTGTCAGGTTTTACTGGGGTGCATTTGTGTTGGGAGTCACCTCCTGAGAACAGGTTGGTTGGTTGTTGTCACTCTAAATGCCTTTTGTATCACTTTGAAGTGTAAGTCTGTGATAGAAGTATAAAATCTCACGTATTACCCCCAAGAGCAAGGTTCACCTCAATGGAAAAGGAGCAACCGACTTAATAGTGTTAACCCTATCTTTTCTTTTTTTTTTTTTTGTTACAGTATCTCCATGAAATATTAAATGGTTTGAAGTTTGTCATGTGATGCCACATTTCTTAAGCAAAGGAGGCTTTGCAGCTTAAAAGATGGGGCTTTTTACCATGTTTTTTCTATTAATGTGACACGTGGAAGTTGCCAATACAAGACAGTTCTCAGCTTCTGAGTTTGCTGCAAAGTAAAAATCTTTTTGTAGGTCATGTTTACCAAAGGATGGGATTCATGGAGTGAACTAGCCTTCATTAAGGTAACTTTCCAGTCTAGGAAACAAACTTCCATTGGGCTTGCGGTGACAGACAAGATTTGCCGAAGATTTTTTTTATATTTCCAAGTATAAAATAAGAAGATTCAATGATCAAACAGTGATTATTTTTGTTAGTGCAATCAAAAATTAAAATTAAATTGACTTTCTTATCATGCCAGTGCCAAAGTAATGAACAGTACTGAAACTTACTTAATTTGTTGTGGTCTGTGTGTTGGATTCTTTTCTGTTTACAAACCATCAAAAAGAATAGCAAGTAAGACAATGAAAAATGCAAATAAGGAGTCATTTACCTTGTAATGTCTTTAAGCTTCTAGTGTATTCTGTGCATGGAGTGGAGTTGTCATGCTGCTTGAAATAATTCATTCCATAAGTTTTGTCTCTCTCTAAATCTCCTTAGTTGATCTGAGGTTGGCATAACTTCAACTAAAAGAAGAAAAGCTGCAAGAAGAATATAAAAAGAGTCAATGAGTTTTAGAACATATGTTGTCCAAAAGCGTGAGGGTTTTGTTGGTTTTTATTGTTTATTTTTTCTCTGCATGCTAAAACAAGCCACCTTGAGACTCAGCTTTGAGTTACAGTGTAGTTCCATATATTGCCAATAAAGTTCTTGCATTTACTTTTTCCAGCTAGTTCCCTTTAAAGGCACCCATAGCTGCATTTGCCTGTAATGTTTTGGAAGTGCTTTCTTCATGTTCAAGCTGGTTTCCCTGTTGCCCCGACGGTGATATTAAGTGGAGTTCACTGCTGTTTATTCTATTGAAAAGATTCCTGATCCTGTTCTTTCTCAAGGTGTGACGAGCGATAGCAGCAATACATTACAGATTGAAACAATGCATTATCATGAGTCACACGGGAGACAGTGAATGAGAAAGAGACAAATAAAAGAGAGAGAACACTTCCTATCATGGTAGAGTATTTAAAAGGATTTCCAGTAATATGATTAAATTAAATTCTTTCAAACATGGCCTTAAAGATACAAAGCTTAAGGATCAAATAAAATTTCTCCTATTAATGTCAATAATTCTGTTTACCCAGTTTATCTCAGTTTGCATGTTTTGAATAGTGGGAAGTTAGTAGAGGTGTATGTAAGTAGCTGGGGAAACCTTAATGTGTAGTAATGTGAAAACCTTACTTTCTGCAAAATGCTCAAATAGAAATGTAACACTGCAGAAAAAATGTTCACCTGTGGCAAGAAGGGGGAAAAAAATATATCTGCATTGCATTTATTGCCTGGTATCACCATAGCACATTTAGGCAGTGTGCCTTTCTTTGCTTGAGGGTTAAGTTTTTTCAAATTGGAAAAAGGACTATATGAAATAAAAATCTTCAGTGCTTATTTCCTTTGATACTATATCCTCTTCTGTAAGAATAAAACCAAAACCAACTAAAAAAACTCCACCACCCATGAAGCAGTTGATTTAAGGCAGATGCAGTTTCTAGGGGTGGGGAGAGTACTTGAAACTGAAGAACAGCAATGTCTCGGGGATGGGAGAGGAAGTGTTATATCCTTGGGTTTGAAAGTTTTCTTTCAGGAGCTCATGCACGGTGCCTTATGTTACACCAGAGGAGCTCAGGACTTCAGGGATCAAATTGGGTAGATTAATTAGAAGCAGGGGAAAGAAATACTTAGGAAAAGTTTTGATTTTCACTTGACCATCTCACAGAAGCACAGGATGGTTGAGGTTGGAAAGGATCTCTGGAGGTCAGCTGGCCCAACGCCCCTGCTCAGGCAGAGCCATCTAGAGCCAAAACAATGAAACAGTATTTTGTATTCATCTTAAGTGACATTCTTAGAACAGTCCTCAAAAGCTGAGAAAATAAAATATACACTGCTCTTTTTTTTTTTTTTTTTTGTATTTCACGGAAAAATAAAGCATTTATTTGTAGATTATTTTTTTTTCCATTTTAAAGTTTTCTAAACAGACCCTAATAACAAGGTATTATTTATTAGTAATATAATTCATTGTTCTCACAACTTAAACTTCAGTGGAGTTGAAATTACAAAGTAAGAATTTTGTTCAGTTCCTTGTCTTCTCAAATGCTGCAGAAGGACTATTTAAGCTCTCTGGGCTTAATAGAGGTATGAAGTCATGAAAAGGACCATGTGTTGGTGTCAGCTGCTGCACGCTGGTTGCTCATGACAAGCACGTCCTGAATAAAAGTGGTGCTGGATTTGCTATCTATAGACAGCTTTGAATTTTCATTTGGAAGAAACTGATTTTGTTGGTCAACAAGTTCATGGTAAAAAAATCTTTCCGTCAGTGACTTCCATGTGTAGAACCACAGTTCCCCATATTTAATAAATCTTTTACCTCAGAGGTGTTGTAAATGGCCATGCCCTTCAAGTCTGAAAGTTAGTGTGGCCTTTCTGTGGATTGCAGAGGTGGTTTGATGTTAATGCAGGGCTTAGTTCTTTGCAAACTGAGGGACAAAAATTGGTGTGCTTACAAGTTGTTGGATGTGCACTGAATCCAAAGAGTGGCTGCGCAAAACACACCTGCATCAGATAGAGAAGTTTCACAAGAAACTAACTTGCTGCCAGTTCTTTCTATAGCGATGTGACAAGCTGACAAATAATTACATCTTGTGGCACTGGGCTTGCACTTCCACCAGACTTAGTCTGTCTGATTAATAAATGCTGATCCTACATGGCCAGCTGCAGCGTGGGAAGAGAATACATCTCCACTAAAAAGCCCATGCAGGAGCCACGAGCCCAAGCATGATCCCGTTTGGCTTGCCAGGCAACATTTATCACAGGCAGATGGGAATGAAGCACAGCAAGACCACTCGGAAAAGATGTTACCTGTGTCAGGGAAGGCGTTCAGGGCCAAGGCTGGGGCAGCCTCGTGTCTGCTCCTGGGGCTGGATGACAGAGTTGTGCCATAGCTCTAAAGACACACACTTGCCTGCTCCCACCTGGTTTTATTCAAGCACCCCAAATGTATAACTACCATGTTGCTCATGGAGGGGATCTCATGTCAACAAAAGAATTCCCTTTAATATTTTGGCTTTTGCTAATGCCCAGAGTGCATCTTCTTTTCTCCTCCACTGAAAACTGTGCCACGGGGATTGGCCTGGAATATTTATGATTGAAAACAGAGGGAAGCTGATGCCATTTCCAAGTCATGCCTTTCTTGTGATACACTCCTCATTTACTTAAGCATCAGTGTATGTACATACATTAGTAACACCATATATTTTTTTAATCCCCCTCTTTTGAATTACCATATAATAATTTAACAAATCATTTCAAAGTCAAGAAACATTTTCCCACTGTTAATTAACAGAGCCTGAGTTGTTCTTTGTCCTTTTGTTACAGAAGTATAGAAGAAGGATTGTTCTCCCTCTAAATAAAAAAAAAAAATTAAAAAAGGAATAAAATAACCTCAGAAGTACTTTTAAAGTATACTCCAGAGTCATATTTATTTTTAAACAATAGTAAATCATTTAATTGTTTCAACCAGGCTTAGTTCCAAACAGTTCCAAATTTGGAGTTAAAAGAATTGATCTTAGAAAGATTTGGAGGAAAACAAAACACTCTTCCTCTCTCATTTCCTGTTTGAATTGATGAGAATTTGGGCTCTTCTTTAGTTAATTTGGCATGCATTGCTCCCCCATGAACTCCTCTAGTCAAGGATCACAGAATGTCCTCTTCTCACAAGCAAAGCATGAATTTATAATCCAGTGCATAAATTTTTTTTCTTTAAAAATGAGACTATTAAAACCAGCACTGTTAAAAGCATTTCAGTGGTTTTGTACAACTGGCTGCAGAAGCGATTCCACTTCCAGCCTGCCATGTGTTTAATATGTTATACATTGCTCTCTAATGCTGCTGATCGCAATGTTAGTAGTGCAATACAGAGTAGTAAAATCACAGTGAGATAACAGGGACACCAAGATAACGCCAAGTGCTCTGGTTCCTCCCAATGGCCCTGATTAGAAAATGAGGGATATAACTGGATCAGGAGATGGAAACTCTGCCCCAAGAATTTAAGTAAATGGCAGAGGAGCTTCAAAATGTCCTTAGACAAAAGGAGATTCCACAGATCTCTGGAGGGGCTGTGTCTGCTTGCTTGGGGCATCACAGACTTAAGACATTAAATGTGGACTTGGAGTATAGGGAGTCTCGAGAGTTTTGAGACTTCAATCCCAAGACTTTTTTATTGTGTTCTTGTGAGTCTGAAAACCTTCACAGAATTGAAATATATATCTTACGATATTTATGTCTGCAAATACTACATCACTGGGTCAGTGAGGGTGATAATACAAAACATAGTTCATTTAACTCAGAGGCATCTGATGGGACTATTTTATAAAACAAGGGTAATTTTGTTTTTCTTTTGGGGTTTTGTTTTCTTTTTCCTTTTTTTTTTTTTTCCCTTTTTCTTTCCTGGTATTTTCCAAGAAGTTCTAACCTATAGTGGCACTTGTAGGTTTATCCAGATGAAAACTATGTTTAACGGAGTAACCATTAAAGACTCCCTATTCAGGTAGGTCAAGATCGTAAGAGTAGCTCTGCTGTGATTTAAGAAGTCTGTGATGTTCCTATGCACTGCTGTCCTTTTAGGTTGTCTTTAGTTTTGTCATCACATGAATGGCACCTATAAATTTGGCTAATACTTGAACATGGTCATGAGGTTGAAAAGATCATTTCTCCTGTAATAGTTTAGGAGTTTCCAAACACTTAAAGAACGTAAGTTTCTTCGTATGTGTGTGAGTCTGTCTCCCTTAAGCCAGTCATAGTGGGTTAACATCATAATGTTTCTGTTTTAACTGAATGCAACAGTGATCATTAACTTGAATGTGTAAGTCAGGCATTTTGAGGGAAAAATGTTCGGTACATGGGTTAGCACCAGAGAATGTGAAGGAAGAATGAACAAAAAGTTGGATCAAAATGTCTATTTTTTTGCTTTAAATAGTCTCACAGAGAAGTAGCTGGGAGATTATTTAAGGACAAAGTGATTCAAGTGATTTGATTCATAAGAATACTTCAACACATGATTTTACAGACAAGAAAAACTTTTACTAATACACCAAAATATTTTCAGATCCAGGTCCCATACGGGGTCTTTAAGAACGTGTGATTCAACAGGCTGGAAACGTGTCATCTTCACGTACAACAAGTGTGCCATGATCCAGTAAAGAGCTTCTGCAGACTTTTCTCAATGTGATCTTTCCATAGTATCCTATAGATGCATCTGAATAGTGGTAAAGACTCTGAAGGCCTGCAGCACACTGGAGTTCTGATTGTTGTCGGACACTACTGAAGGGAGCCTGGCACCCTGAGTCACCTGTTTCGGCCTGAGTCAAGGCTTAGTACCTTCCAGCTGGTTGTCCAGCACAGTCACTGTAAATGACCTTCTGGAGTCAAATTAGTCCTTGAATTAGTACAATGAATACTTAAAATTCTTTGATACTTTTATCTCTGTGAGTGTGGTGGGGGTGTAAAAGCATCCTGGTGTGCAACGTGCAAATCCAAGCACCCGCACGTCTCTTCTGCCTCTCCACAGACTTTCTGTAACAGCAGCATAAACACAGGAGCCAAAATAAGGAGGGATCTTTTTCCATTGTGTTTTAGTAAGATGAGAGTCTGCAAGCACAGTCCAAGAGGAAGAAAGGAAAAGGAGCTTCTGGGGTACAGCCTGTGGTCTGGGGTTTGCACTAAGAAGTTAAGTGACAGCCAGAGAGTGAAAGCAGAGCTCTGACAGCTTGTGGAGGGAAGAGGTGAGATCTGAAAGAGCAACGGGACAGGAAAGGGAAGTTGTCACACAGCCAAAATTAATTAAAAAAGGAATGAGGCTGAGAGGACTTGAATGGAAAGATTTCGTTTGCCTTGCATCCATCTTCACTCAGATGAAAAAGCACCCTCCTTAGAAAGAAAAAATATTTAAGCGTTTTTACTGTGTTTCTCGCTAGGAATAGTCTTGTTCTTTCAGCCTGGGTCAGTCAGCAGAAAATCCCCTTCTCCCAAGAGGGCTGTGGAGTGAGAACAGACCTGTCTCACCTCAAGCAGCTTTGCAGAGCTGCAGTCCTGTTCACTGCACAGGCAGGGCTCCTGCTCCTGGGGGCTGCTGCCATCACTTTAACAAAGCTGATTGCCCTGCTGGGAAGCCCTGGCTTCTTCAGCTCTGGAGGCTGTAAATACTCAGTTGTTTGTCCTCTCCTTGCAGTCCTTTCTCTTTTTGATTTTGCTTTTAGTGAATACTATTCTATTATATTGTGAGTTACTTAAATAAACTTATCTATTACTGTAGTTTTTTGTGAAATGGCATAGATCTTAAACTGGAATAGTGGTAACTTCCTCTCCTTTCTTGAGCTTAGGTAGGCAGACATATGTGCTCACAAGATGCCCCAGTCTGATTGAGTGAAAGCCTCAAATCCTCTCTTACAGTTTGGCACAGGTAACTGCAAAACACAGTCTCCCAATTAAGTTGTTTTTTTGTTTTGTTTTGTTTGTTTGGGTTTGGTTTTTTTTTTATTGTAAAATAGTGATTACTTAACCAGGATATAAAAAGAAAGCAGAAGTTCAAAGACCACTGTTTACTTTCTTATCCCTGACTATGCTTTTTCTTGAAGCTGGGTGATGCTCTAGAGGCCGGGATCAAGTATGAATGGGGTTTTGCAGCCTGGTGAGGAATCTAGCATTCCATCCCTGAACCAGAGATTATTGCTGGGCAAGGTAAACCAGTCTAAGTGGGAAGCACACGTCCCTTCTTTCTCAACATCCTGCCTACATTTGCAGTAGTCATAATTTGTAGTTGAACACTTGGGAACTTGCTCTCTTTCTGGTTCTGAGCCTGTAGGATAGAAGACCTTGGAAATACTGTGGGTCCCTGTCTTTGCTTATTAAATATCTTTTGTTCCTTTCCTTCCTGAGGAAATTGAAAGGATAAGGAATAAATAATGCAAAACAGATTACTTATGTAATCATATAACAATCAAGTAAATAAACAAAATGCAAACAGCTCAAATAATTACAGCTCTGTTGCCAAGCTTTGGCAGTCTGGCTTAGTGAGTTTGACTGTCTCCATCCAGCTAAGACCTCACTGAGTTTGCGAAGAGACAGTGCTCATGGAAAGGAGGTTTGTTTGCCTCACTGCTCTCCCACATATAACAGTTTCCAAGCGGGAAGGAGAAGCAGGATACCAGCACAAAGCCCATTTCCTCGCTCTCCTTGTGTTTTTAATCCTCTCCCAAAGCAGGAGTGAACAGCTGTGAGGCGAGGGTGAATCATTTGCTCTCGGTCATGTGTTGAAGAGATGCTGTGCCCTTTCATGGCTGTGAACACAGTGATGATTTACACTTACATGCAACAACAGTTCTGGTACAGCTGCAAGTACTGGAGTGCTGCAAGTGATACAAATGAGGTTGGCCAAAGCTCCTTCTATCACAATGCATTCCCCAGCTCTGGGGTCTACGCTCATATCGTGTTACAAAGACTTTGGCCAAACTCCTTTCTTCCCCAAGGAATCTCAGCACAGCTCCCTCACCCATCACAAAGTCCAAATCAGAATCACATTTCTGGACAATGAGCCGGACTCCTGGCCCCAGGCCCAGCTCCTAGGTCTGGCTGGGGAAGCATATAACAGCCTTGAAATCTGCCCTGAACACACTGTAGAGCAAGAGGAACATGCCTCCTGCCTGTCCAAAAAGCTCACAGCAGTAAGGGGAGATGGATGTGCCAGACCTGGATGGAGCACTTGATGGTGCCTAAATTAAAGGAAATATAGCTCTCCTCCCACTACTCAAATATCTATCTCCTACATTGATTTTGTCTGATTTTCCTCTAGCATAAGAAATTTAGGGGGTGGAAGCTGAGATCATTTTCTGATAGAGCAAAAACATATGTTAACCTTGAGTGCTATCATGTTTGTCTCCAGCAGCCAAGAAATCTCCATTTCTGCTCCACATTATCACTGGGCGATACTTTGATCAGCAGGAAAAGTCCAGAGAAATTCTCTGTGGAGAACAGAGATTTGCTGGTCTGAATCAGAAGGGTGGCTGCTCTTGCTCAGCTGTGAGGTCCCTGGGAATGTGGGTCCTCTGTTTCACTTGCTTGGTGAATTAACTGTGCATGGTCAGTACTGCTCATGGAGGGAAGGAAATTCTGGTAAATCAGCAGTCAGGAAATGGACTTGCAGAGGATGCAGATGGCAAACCAGTGTCTTGTCAAGAGTTATTTTCAGTGACAATATTGGCTGGGTTTTTTTGGTGTATACGATGATTCCAGCTGTCACTGCATGGAAGTTTCGCATTGTGAAAGAGAACATTTGAGTAAACAAAAACCTTGGGTTTTTTCAGTTTGAAATTGTCTGTGCAATCCTGGACATGTAGGGATTAAAACTGAGAGTTAGTTACATTAAGAAAATAGTGAAAAGAAAATTCTTCATTTAGGATATCTGGGACAGTCATGCCAGGTGGCCCTCTCTCAAACTTGAAGGGTGGACTCTCCCAGGACCAAGGCAATCTGCTTTCTTAGTGTGAGAGAATGGCGGACAGGCTTAAAACTGCTTTGATAATTAATTTTTTTCTATATCTGTTCCTGAATCTTACCTCTAAATGACCTGAGATGGTATTCATTTTTCTGAAGGCCATGGTCTGGGACATAGATACTCCCCTAAGTATCTCTAATCAGAAATGTTTGTAATTGATATCTGTTCATGTACATTTGTTTATTGAGAAAGTAGAGCAGAGAGACATCTACTAAATTATTTTTATTAAATCCTGGATACTGTTTTCTAAATGGAAAATCAAATATTTTGCAGAAAGGTCTTTGATATCTAACAAATCACCAATGATGTAAGTAGGATTTTCTACCTAATATTGTTATGGGTATGTAGTTGTTACTCTTTGAAGGTTCTTTAAATACATCTCAACAGGAGTGCTAACAGCTGTGGATTCAGGAATAATGAATGCAGTTAGTATTCAGGAGATCCAACTGAATTTGGAAGCTTTCCTTCCAATTTACTGTAATTATGTTGTTGGGAGAGGTGCTGTTAAACATGTTAAGGGTCAATGAGAGAGAATTTAATTATATCATGCTGACAGTTCTTTTGCTTTCCATGCATAACGTATTAAGTGTTAAAACCCTTGGACTGATTAGTAGAAAAATGAAGATTAATGTCTTATACTGTAAAGAGAAGAAAATCTGCCCACTGTTAGCAAAAAATGAACCCTGATAAACTAGACAGCTATAATCCTTTTATGGGAATGACTAGGATAACAGAATATGACATTTGGCTTTGTTAATGAAAAAAGCCTCATGAAATAAAACAAAACTCAGATGTTTGATCATGTAGGCACTCGCTGCCTCCACATATCCTCACTGTACACTTTCCATGCACAGTTCACTGTGGAGGGGGATGACTGGAAACAGCTGCCTTGCCTCAGATATTCCAGATAGCAGCTTGTCAAAACAATCTGCTGGTGAGCAGGGAAGTTGTTGTGACTAAGTAATTTTTAGTGGATGTTTCATCAATTTGTGTAATTTTCAAAGCTCTGCTTCCTTCAGGATTTTCTATGAGTCATGGGCAAGAGTCATCAAAGAGAGCTAATGTTAATGTTATTTGCCATTATGGATTATTGTTACTCTGTCCCTAACACACAATTTCACAGTCTATATGTGTGTTTATCAGTTTTGTACGGTGTTCAATGCAGATGAGTTTACTTTGTGACCAGGCCTCTTGGATGTGAGTCATGCAAATAATTAATAAAAGTGTCATCCGCCCAGAAATCTCAGTGTCCTGGATATTACAAATGGCAGTCATAAGGGAAAACTGATGTGCAAAATGAAATGACTTGCTAAGGGTCACTTAAATGGTCAAATTAAGCCTGCTATCCAAGACTGCAGACCTCCAAAGCCTGTTTTTTCTCTAACTGATCCTTTGGTAACACTCATGACACCGAGCACAGCAGAAGAAATAGGCACCGTGTAGCTTGTGTTCATATTTGTCTATGTTAAAATGAAAAGCAAGAAATATGGTGGAGTTGGGTTAACAAAGACTTCAGGACAGCTGAGATAAATCTTCTGAGACAGCCTTCTAAGAAAGTGCCCTGCAGTGGTAACAATATTTCAGATTTTTTGGAAGTGAAGACAAATTCATCGCACTTACAGGCTTACTGAAAACATAAACCGAAAGATTGGGGTGAACACACACTGGCTTTTTTTCTCACTCGCAGAAAAACAAACACAAACTTGTAGTGTTTCCCAACTTTCTTTGACTATGCATTTGAGTATGAAGTATTACTGAGAACACCAATGTTTGAGTTTAATGGAAATATTATTGGGGTTTTTTCAGCAACTGTGAAGTTACACAGCTTCATAATCTTGAATGTTTTTTAGTATCCACCTGCCATTGTTTTTTGGATATAGTGATTAATAAGTATTTCATCAACTCCCCACAGCTTTGTACTTACAATATTTTATGCAAGCCACATGATGAAATGTTTATCATTTGGATGAAATAATGAAAATGACCTTATTTGATTTCCTCATGTATTACTGCCAAAGTCTGTAACAATAACGAAGATAAATACAAACTCAGAGTATTTTAGTCAAGCTTTTGTAATGAAAAAGAATCAAAGACAATATATTCAACTGTGTAATTGCTTTGTAGAGACTCTGAGATAGAGCAGCTGGTTGGAAACAGAAATAGTTCAATTTGCCTGATTTGGGTGTGTGTTTGCACAGTGAGATATTCTTGATTTGTACATTAAAATTGTGCAAGAGTATAAAGACACCCCCAGAGTCCATATATGAGGGTGTAAAACTGTAACGTAGTATAAAATAGAGCCACAGAGATATTTTTTCGAAAGTAAAAATCTCTAGTTCTGAAAACAGAATACCCTTCAAAAATACCAGATTGCAACAATAGCTGCAGCCATTTCCATGTTTACCTCCTAAAAAGCACTGTTCAGTCATGTAAATCAATACACCCATTAATATATCCACACAAACCTCTGCTCTTTTCTGCTATTTGTGTGTCAGACACTTAAACCTGTTTTAGCTGCTCCATTTGAGACTGTCTGCAGAGGAAGAAAACAGGAGCTGCAGGAAGCAACCCACCAGTAACCTATCGGGTTTCACTGAAACTGCTGTGTGGGATTAAGTGGAGAGATTGCAAATAAAAGGAGAATGGAAAAATCTATGCATCTTTGTGTCCTGAGGCAATGTCTGACAGTTAATTCAAGCCTTCTTAGTCCCATGTATGCAGTGTCGTATCAGCTGAGAACCGGCATTGTGCTGCTGAGTTGGAGCTCCAGGATCGCCTGGCTGCTGAGAGCACATGAGAATTGCTGAAGTTCCCAGCTGACTTGATAACAGCACCCTGGTGCCTTCTGCTATTGCCTCGGTTTCACAATAAATACATAGTTGGTGGGTGGCTGTTTCCAGTCAGTGGTGTCTACAAAGCTGTGTTTAGCAATAGTCATGGAGCTGTAAAAATAACCATGCCAGACTTTCCCAACAGCTCTCTTTCCCTTACACTGAAAGGCAAAATATATTGCTTGTACTTCCCACACCCTGGACGTAATTTTAGGGACTTTCCTTTTTAATCTCACACATCTTAGTTTCCTTTCACCCCCTTTCCACCCAGAAAATACTAGATGCATAGGACAAGTTTTAGGCAAAGCTATGGGTGATGGCAAGTCTGGAAATAAATATCACAATCCTGTAAGGTGCTCTTTGCCCTTTATCAGTGCAAAGACGGCCTCGTATCCCTTGTTTGGTTTTTTCATCTTTGTGACTATCAGCTCAGCTACAGTTTCCAGTAGCTCATAACATATGTTAAAAATATTTTTCTTGTGATCGTAGTGGAGATGGCATGAAGCCTCAGATTGTGGAGTCTGGATCTGTTGTGATTGGACCTATTTTCAGACCCAAGGATGCTAGGTGTGGAGAGAAAAGATTTACTTGATCGGTCTGCACATCTCTGCCAGGCAGGCGTGTTCCCCCACAGCACATTTTCTAGTGTTAAGTCTAATTTTAAATGTGGTTTCCTCCACTTCCTTTCACTAACCTTTCATACTGAGTTGATCTCATTGTCTGGCAGCTTTTCCATATGTTCAAGTATTTGCCTTCTCAGTTCCATCCTATTACTCCTAATAAACTCCCTCATACCATGTTTAATAACTTCTCCTCTTACTACCTCCAACTATATGCAGATGATTATGTTTCCCTCTAGTCAGAACTTAATCAGTTTGCACATGCTGAACACATTAGTAACTTCCAGGGTTTTGTGTGTAGAATGGCTGGCCACATGTCACCAGGATTTTCTGAAAGAGGCCGGTCCCTCACACGTGCTAGTGACCTGGGAGCATCAATCCTGGGATCTGCTGAAGGTTACTCCAGTGGGAGAGTTGCCAGGGGACATCTGTCCAGGTAGGAAGGGAAGCAGGGGGAAAGGGAAAGAGAACAAGAAAGAGAGGCTTCATCCCCTTCTAGCACCTAGAGGAGAGCTGGGCGTGGGTGGCAGGAAAAGAATTTTATTACATACCTCCTCCATCTCTCCCTGCTTCCTGGTGCCTAATCTTTAATTTACCATTGCCCATGTATTTTAGTCTTCTAACACCTCTAAGATGTGTGTGTTCATCTTCAGTTGGGGCAAGGACCCTGGACAGGCATAGGGTGACCCAGTGGACAGTTCTGTGGGACCAAGAGGTGCTTCCTCCCAGTTGTAGAGGAGAAACAGGCAATAGGGAAGGAAACAGTGAGAGGGAAGAGGATGTTTGGATAAGGTCACTGCTAATCCATTAAATAAAAACAATAAGGACCCCTCATGTTAAATTTAGATGGATCTAGACAATGCTTTACTATATTATTTGTCTGGAGAGATTACGATAGCAGATCTTATTCATCCCATTACGTACAGATTTCCACAGGCAACTCGCACCTCCTTACCATGAAAGAACTTACATCAGCATCATGTGCTCCTGAGATGTACAAAATTCTCTTTTGGCTACCACCTTATCTCACAGATATGTAACTTCCACTGCCAAAACAGTGTAGGTACATTTAGTCCGTCACTGTCCTGGCAGACACGGTAATCAGTGTGTTTTTGCTAACATTGTCCAGGGGGCTGATTTTACATATCTATTCTGAGTATCATGACTAAACAAGACTGTGCCAAATATAGTGGGTCCTGGCTTTCCTGGAGTTTCTGTAGAGAGAAAATTCATCCAGTTTGTGCAGGATGCATTCGGTTTCTTCTCATCTTTTCAGATGTGAACAAACATTATCTCCTCTCCAGTGGATGTACCACTGAAGAAAGTCCTTTCCTGCTCACAAATTTATGTTATTTACACTTAGTATAAAATTCTTTAATATTCATAAAAATGGGGAATGGAGCTGAGCTTATTTGTTTTTATGGAAGAAAGCTGGTCCACAAGGATATCCTTCTTTATGACTTTCAATGTAAATGCTGAACAACTAAACCATTAGATAACAGAGATGATAATTGTTTCATTTTGTGTAAAAAGGTGTTCTTTCAAGCAACTAATTGAAGGAAAAAAAAATAGGTTGAGGATCCCAGAGACAGCTGGGACAGGTGCTTCCAATGACATGGGACAACTGCTTAGTGTTGGCTTGATTACTGGGTAGCTAAAATAGCTCAGGACAGGGCTGTTTGGATCTCCTGCTTAGGTATCTGTGCTTTTCATAGGATTGATTTTTGCTGTGGATATGGATTGGGCTTTACAACCTGGTACAAACAATAAATCAGTTACTACTCCCGTGCCTCCCAGCTGAGTGTCCTAATCAGTGTGCTCTAGAGTCCCACCTTCACTGTGTGTCTCTGCTTCCTCTTAGAGTGAGCGTTAAGTGACTTCCATGCACAACTTTGCTGGGGTGTCTGAGGCATGTTCCCACCCCAGCTTCATGGGAACTTTTAGTCTGAATCCCTCCAAGTGGAAGGAAACTTTCAGTGCTCCAGCACAAAGGGAATCTCTGTACAGGAGTGTGCCCAAGAGAAGTGGTCTTTCTTTATATCTTCCATGGATCATTCTTAGTGAAAAACTCTGCCTGGACTCATGTCTAACAGAGCCTTCTGGTTTTTAAGGGGGTTTTCTTTATCAAAAAAGGTACTTAAACACCAGAAAGCAGGACTGAAGATACCTACCTACTTAATATTTTCTTGTAAATACTTTCTTACTCACGGGGTTGCATTTTTAAAATAATCATTTTTGAATCTACCTTTTTCCCTTGCACAATGGAGGGAGGCATTAGTACTTTGCTCCCTGTTCCACTAGGAAGCAAAGCACCAAAGTCTGTCTGACCTGCCCACAGATATTGGCTATTTCCACTTCTGCTGATTCACCATAGAGAAACCAGTGTGTTGGGGTTTTTTGATATGAATAAAATCTAAGTTAATATCAGGTAACAAGGGGTTGATCAACTAACAGTGAGCCCTTGCGGCCAGGAAGACCAAGGGAATCCTGGAGTGCATCAGGAAAAGCGTTTGCAGCAGGTCAAGGGAGATGATCCTGCCGCTCTACTGAGCCCTGGTGAGGCCTCATCTGGAGTTCTGTGTCCAGTTCTGGGCTCCTCCGGACCAGAGAGACGTGGAGCTCCTGCAGCAGGTCCAGCAGAGGGCAACGAAGATGATGAGGAGAATCTCATAGGAGCATCTCATAGGAGGAAAGGCTGAGGGAGCTGTTATTGTTCAGCCTTGAGAAGGGAAAACTGTAAGGGGACCTGATCAATGTCTACCAGTATCTGAAGGAAGGGTGTCAGAAGATGGAGCCAGGCTCTGCTCAGTGATGCCAAGGACAAGAGGCAATGGGCAGGAACTGAAGCACAGGAAGTTCCACCTGAACATGAGGAAAGACTTCTTTCCTATGTTGGAAAGGAGTGGGTGACCATGCATTGGAACAGGTTGCCCGGAGAGGTTGTGGAGTCTCCCTCACTGGAGGTATTCAAAAACCATCTGGACACAATTCTGTGCCATGTACTCTGGGATGACCCTGCTTGAGCAAGGAAGTTGGACCAGATAACCCACTGTGGTCTCTTCCATCCTTAACCCTTCTGTGATTCTTGTGTGTGTAATAGAAATAATCTCTATCCCTGTTTTTCCTTTCCTAAAATACATGTGTCAGAATAAGAAAGGAGTTGAGGCAAATTACACCTTTTCTAAAAATATATAGATATTAAAAATATGCAGATGTTTGTTTTATAGCTCACACATTTAACTGGACAGTTGCCTTGCGTTTTATATCATAATGTCTCCTGGGTAAGGACTTTGCCCTCTTTTTGCTTTCTAGCACACTGGAAGTTTGTAGTTTATTTTTAGGTAGTAATTCTAGTAAAGGGATAAATTAAGAAACACAATCAAGAAATAGGTGAAAAGGGCTACCAAGATGTCTGTGTTAAAAACATTTCCATTCATGACATCTTCCCGGAGCTCATTGTTTTTCTAGCATAACACTGAGAAAAAAGAAAATAATTTATAACTGCTTGCATTGTCTTGAAGCCCAGAATGTGACTTAGAAAAACAATTTGGGATCACAATGAAAATGGCTCATTACCGAAGAAGCTGAAGTAACACCAGATTTAATCCATCATCTATTTGTCTGCCAGTAAAATTGTGCCTTGCGTGGATTTACTGCTCTGCCTTTCCAATTCTGCAAGTTAATACGTACGGAAACTTTATTTTAAAAGAATATAGAAATATTGTGCTGGCATTAATCAGAGAGATTTTGTCCTATCGGAAAAAATAATAACCATCACCATTTCAGCAGTGCTACACTCAAAAGCCTTACAATAGCATTGAAATGCTCTGAGGGTGGAGGAAATGTCTGGAAGTTGTTCAATGCAGCCTGGACTTCTTTTTTTTTCATTTGAAATGAAAGCTGAGCTATTCAATCATGAATGAGAACAATAGTGGCTTTTAAAGGAATGCAGTTGGGAGGTTGGCTTTTATTGGCAGTTTGTGCAAGGTCTGTGCTTCCAGAGTGCTGTCAGATACAAATCTGGAGTGACTGAGGAGCTGGACCCACTCTCTTGTGTTGCATAAACTCAGATTTGGTCTTGTGGTGCACAAACCATGATAGTGGCACCAGCCCAGCAATAATCAAAGACAGACAGGAAAGAGAAGAGTCTCCTCTGGAAAGGTCACTGTAAAAATTGAATTATAAAACAGAATGTGCAGATTCCGCTTGGCTGGGTGGAAAACCCCACTGTTTCTCTGTTGTTGCAGTAAGGTTTTAATTAAAGGTAGGTTCTGGTTATAAATGTTACAGCAACTGCATCTTACTTAGGTAAGTGATTAAAAGTAGGGCTTTCCCAAGATTTCAGCGGGAAAGTTTTGCATAGGATTTTATCTTGACAGATTTGAAGCTTCTATAAAATCAAGACATAAAAATAAATATTCAGCAATTCATGGACTGCTGCTGACCAAAAATTATGTTAAATCTGTTCAATCATTTAATGTCTCTCCTAAAGGAAAGTCAGAAATGTGCATGAAGGAACAAATAGTTCCCAGAATAGGCAATCAAAAAGCATTGGGCAGGTCAAAGCACATTCAAATGAGCTGCAGTAATACCCTGAAGAAGGAAGCCTGGCAGGCAGAATTGTTATAATTTTATTATTATTTATATTACCATTGCCCCCAAGGAGACCCCATGGTGCTACAGTTCTTCAGGCCTGTCCCGGAGCTGCTCTCCACCTACCTCTTTTCCAAAATCATGTTCTGCAAGAAGGATACTACAAAAAATATGAAATACAAATTAGACATTGTTACCAGGCTCTTCCATGTCATTTGTTTTTTAAATAGAAATTACCACTGTGATTAATATCTAGTAGAAGGTATAAAAGTCAATATTGGCAACTTAAACCTATTCAAAAGGGATTTTTTTTTTAAATAGAAAGAATGTTTAGGTGTTCTGAGTACATTGCAAAGTATCAAGAATTTCCCTTCTCATCTTGTCATTTTTTTCTGGGACTTAAGCTCCATATTCAATAAGCTATTCTTTCCGAGAAACCATGTTCTCCCAAAGCATCCTTTGATGTTATAGGGTTTTTCACCCAGTCAATACAGAAGTGGTATTTATGAGGACATATTCCAGATATACTGCCACATTTCCACCACATGTGTGTGTATTGAACTATCTTTTTCTTCTAACATGACAGCTTTATCTCAGAACAAGTTTCTGAAACTCCCTCTTACCTTGTAAATTCCTTAGATGCAGTTGTATGATGTTGAGTTTTATGTAAAGAACCAGACATACATAGCAGGATTTAAAAATTCTTTTTATCCTGTTGGGTTGAACACATTAAATAACTTGAAGAAATCAAAAGCAACCCGTCCTTTACCATAATATTTCTGGAATCTCAGCATATGCAGGAGTATACTTGTCAGAGGTGAAAAATGTCTATCTGTGTTTATACTACATTTGGTAAACAGAATAGTCTATGAAATCAATTTCTTGGTTCTTAAATTGGAAAGTTCAATAAAATTAAATCCTTTTATTAATAATGTTTATTTTCCTTGCAGTACAGCTATAAATCCCAGCTAGACCCTACGCTGATAAGTTTCATATAAAGGTAGTCTTACTCTAGAAATTCCACAGCCCACACTCGTGCACAGATAAGAAAGCCACATAAAGGGAGCACATAAATATGGAAAAATCAGTGGAGAAAACAAACAGAATACACAGAGGAGGTCAGTTCTCCATAAGCATTAGCTTTAAATCCTTACTTGTCATTATCTATTATTGATAGACTCAATTACAGGTTCAAATAAAGTAATTACTTCCAACATCATTATAGTTTGATTCCTGATGTTTGTCTGATGCTGGCTGAATGGGAGCCTGTAATGCATAAAGGCTCCAAAATTTTGATCAGGATTTCAGGAATGGGTTGAAAGGGGCACACACTTCACAATATGAGGATTGGTATCATTGCCTTCTCTAGATCCTCTGCATCTGTGGTCCAGTTGCCAAGCGGGATTATTTAAGTCATTCTGTCCTTGAGCTATGTGAGAGAAGCAAGCAGCCTAGGTGCCCTCAGCTTCAAGCACAGAGAGGGGTTTCTTGCCTAGGAACTTGCACACTGTTCAGAAAAGCTGGACTCTGTCCCTGATAGAGAGCCAAATGTCTATTGTCATCAAACATGATCCCTTCCCTTCCCTTCCCTTTTTAAACAAGATCTGTCCTTAATATATATCAGGTACCAGATCTAAATCAAGAGACGAAAAATAGTCAGAAAAATCAGAGTAGGAAAAAGTGTCATAAAGAGTGACTGAAGTTTCCCAACCCCAGGATATAAATTTTATGAGAATTTTACTGGAGTGAGGCTATGACCTCTTGGCATTCTGCATAGGCTTGGTCCCCTGGTTCTGGAGATCTCTTGGAGATGTTGATTTACCTTCTTACAAAAATCAGGCTCTTGGGAAATTGTGCGTATCTGTATCTTTCTCCAGATTAGAACTAAAGTACCTCCCTATATCTGAGAACTGACAACTGTACTTTCAATATACCAGTTAATAAATGAAAACTGCCCTTTTTATTAAACAAACATTCTGCCTCTTTATTGAGCACAGAAGCTGTAGACGTCTCAATAGCTTTGCTTGTTTTTACAGAAACCAAAGAGAAAATCTCCTTTCATTTGAAAAAATATAAATAAATTCAAACAACCTGAGTTGTAGCCTCTGCTACTAAAGTTAGGAATGTTATGTAATGCATTAAAAATGAAAACCTTTATCCAACAGAGATGAATATTTTATATGAACATTAAAATAGGTGTGGTTTTACTACATTCCACTGCTTTAATAATACAATAGACCCCTAAGCATAATGGAGTAGGGTAAGTCAGCATGATGCCTGCTTTATATTGCTGAAATAACTCCCAAGAATAGTAATGAATGTGATCTCAGTGGATGCACTATAAATCATATTCTAATGGATTTTCCCCTTTGAATGGCCGGTTGGCAGATGAACATGGCTACATAAAGGGGAAAGCAGGGGGATGAAAGTACAACAGAGTCTGTTGTTAGGATATTGTTGCTAGCAATAAGTTCTTGCCTGTTTTATATGAAGCCTTCCAGAAAACAGTATTTTAGTAGAATGTACTGCTTCACCTTCTGATGTCCCTTCATTGAAATTTGGGAAATTGGAAAGAGAGGAAACAAGGCCTCCAAAAGAATAACACAAGGAATGAGACCATTTACCATCTTCAAAATCCAGCAATTTTCATACAGTTACCTCTGAGGATCAGTGCATTTGTTGATTTTCTGAGAGGGTTCCCTGGGTAGTTTCTATAATGGCTTCCACGCACGATCTCTGAACTGTCATTATGCAGTAATTCTCTCTTATTTATGGAAAGGGACTCTTAATTTTCTACTTGTCTTAGTTGTCATATAAAAATTGTTCTTCGTGAGTTGTTAAAAATATTTTCACAAGAGTTGTTGATCTGCATTCCATGACCAAGTTCTCTGCTTTTGCTGAACTTCACTGAAGATGCTGACGTGCTCCCAGTTAAACTCATTCAAACTAGGTTTGGTAGGGCTCAGCAACACCAGCGACACTGCATTGCAGTTTCACATATCCCTACTATGTGTGCCTCTACTGATACTGGATTAAGTAAAATTGTACTGATGTTATTACTTTTCGGAGGAAACTGAAGGTTTTTATTCCAGGTTAAGAAAGTGTGGCTAGACAGATTTTACAATAGTTCTGCCATTTGGTACTGCCTTTGTTTAGAATTGTTTTTACTGAGAGTGATGTTCAATGAACATAATACCTTGTATTACAAACTATTTCTTAGAATGTTTATGTGCTGACTTTCTTCAGTAGAAAGAAGTTTTTTGAATTCAGATTATTATTACAGGAGACAGGAGTGGTTGTCTGATTCTGAAAATTTTAAACTGAGGGTTTTCTTTTCTCATTGTTATTAAAAGGATCAATATCTCAGAAAGTGTGTGGGAGAAGAGATAAATTGTATGGATGTTGGAGTTTTTGTGTAACTTATTGCTATGATTAGGGAAATAGGCAATAATAAAATGAGAGCAGAGCTTACCATTATTTTTTTCTACCAGTTCAAGACCACCATAGCAGTGTGAGAAAGCAGGTATGATTTGGAGGCAGCACTTTGGAGAGAAAATAAATAGAAGGCTAAATTAAAGCATACAAGTGATATCTCTACATTTCTTACTAATTCTTCACGGACGTAATTTCAAAGCCCTAAAAGTCAAAGGAGAAGATAAGAGACAGAGAGATTGGTTGGCATTCATCCCAGGAACTGAGCTGCATATAATTGGATTTCATTAGTCTTCCTTTCCTAAAAATTGAGGATATAGAAACAAAAAGCCTGTTCTTTTACTAGAACCTTTTATTTTGCATTTTAGCAATCTAAAATTTATCTGTTTTCATCTGTTTTGGGTAAAGCCATATGAAGTGTTATGTACACATCAGCTAAAATCTTTAAGACACGTTTAAAACTTTTAAGGACATATTTTATTAAAAATATATTTTCACAGAAAAATTTTATTAAGAATGTGGAAGGAAACTTTCTACATATGTATATTTCTCAGCTTTGGTTTCCAAAGCTTGTTTTTTTGCTTGGTTTTTTGCTTGTGTTAGTGTTTGAACAAATAAATATTCTATTGCCAAATAATAGTCGTAACATCTTTTAATATGGCATCATCTTCTCCTGACTGTTTTGTGGACTGTCTTTTGTCCTTTTTGTATCCTGACTATTGTGCATTGTTTCTGGACAAATACAGTCAGTGCAGTGAAAGTAGAGGAGGTACTATCTCTTGAAAAGGTGTTTAAAAACACCCAGGAACTTCTGGAAAAACTGAAGGCAGATGGTTTTATCTTAAACTGGGAACTATAATTTTTCCTGGAAGACTTACTGATGTATTATCTCTCTGGAAAAGATATTACTACTGGTCTTTCTTTTTACAGTTCTGAATATTTTAATGTTAAATGGTTCACTAAATATGGAGAAATGGCAACACCCATTTAGAGAGCTGCTGTAAGTTTTGCCAAGTGGGTTGAGCCTTAAAACTATGGTAACCCCTATGTGCATACACAGCTCTTATAAGAAAATCGTGTGCTCACATCAAACTCTCTTTTGAAAATATGGAGAATTCTCACAGATCATTTTTCTTAGTGAGCCTGGCCTGTTTCAACAGTTCTTTGTGTGAGTCTGCACTTCCAGGGAACTGTCTGGGAAGTAAGATAAGGATACTAAGACATAAACTGACTGCCCTATTGCAGCACCAGTGCTGTGACCAAAGTCTTATTAGATGCACCACATGTTTCTAGCAATTTTCCTCCACACATTCTAAATGACAAAGATAGTAATTCTCTGTTACTAGCTTTCATATTCTTCTAGAATTGTATAATTAGTTTTCCTACTCTTTTTTCCTTTTTTTTTCCTCTACAAAATCTTACTTCTTCTAATACATTGTGGAAGACATTTTATTAAAGTGATATTGTTGCCTTTTTACTGGGCTTAGATTTGAGGTAAAGATTCTTGGTTTCTCCTGTAGCAAACAAAGACAACACTAACATCTGAAACACAGCAAGGAGCTGAATGACTTAGACGACCTTGCATTTAAAGAGAAATGTCTCACGAGACTTCCACAAGGATTTGACATCTACATAAAAAAAAAGGATAAACAAAAAAAAACACCCCAAAAACAAAACCAAAAAAACCCCACAAGATAAAAAACCCTACTTCCAGAAATCTGGGGTCTGTACTTACATTTGCAACTCAGGCCCATTTCTAAGATAAGGTGATGGCGTGAACTGAATTAAAGAAAAAATAGAAGATAATTTGTTTTTAGGACTGTGAGCATGTTTCAGGTTTTACTTTGGGAAGGAAAAAGGAGGTAAGATTAGAGAATTATAAGTGATTCTTTTTTCCCTGCAACAAACTATAGAGACAAAATTTTTATTTCTTTATTAAAAAAAAAAAAAAGAGAAAAACATTTTAAAATGTCTCAGAGCAGAGAGCATTTTTTCAGGCAAAAGCTGTTGCTTTACTACATTTCTGAGTAGAAACAGCAGAGGCATAAACAGGAGAAATACAGAAACTCGGAAACTCTTCCATATCATACAAAACAAAGAAATAGATGAAAAGAAAAAGAGAACACAAGAAGCCAGGAGTCACACTGTCTTTTCCAGTACTCTGTCAGTCTCAGGACCATGCCCAAACTGCTGAATTGTTCAGTAAACACCCTTGCACTGCTGATTGTCATAGAACCACATCTGTACCCAATGGCATTACCTTCACAGCTCAAACTTTATCCACTGTGAATGAGAGGCAATCACTGTAAACTTCTAATGAGCAGCATGAATTTACAGCCTCTTCCTTCTGTTTTAATGATGTATTGGCTTACTGATTTATTTTCCAATCCAGTCTCATGTTTGGATTCAGTGTCTGGACTGAGGAATGTTGCAGCAGCAGTTGTTCATTATGTTTTCTTTCTCATTCCTCCCTTTTGTTTGTGATCAGCCCTTGTCCCTTCCTCTCCCTGATGATGTTCTAAGTGCAGGGCTAATTGGTTCAAAGGGACAAATAGATTACTTGACTCAATTAAAACACACAGACACACAGACACACAGACACACAGACACACACACAAGCCTTGCTTTATTTATGAACTTTTTGGTTGTTGTTTTTACTTTCTATTTCAGGAGCCTTAAGGTAGTTTTGCCTCAGAATCTGCAAGAGGATTATAATTAATTGTTTTATTATTTTTTATTCAGTGTCTTTCCAGAACAAAGTAAAGTGCATTTGCTTCTTACAAACCGCGATTTTCTCAAAAGTCTGCTACGCGATGATGTTTTGGAACAAGGGGACCCAGTAGAGGTCTGCCCTGCTGGCAGAGGTATGACAGCTCAGTATTTTGTAAGATGATATTTTGCATAAAATCTCAAGCTGTTCCAGCTGGCTTTTTCGACTGCGTCCATATGGGAAGGGGAAGGAGTGGCTCTGAGAACAGCCGTTTCCAAGCCTTGTGTGTGCTACTGTTGAGCACTTGGCCATACATGCATCTCCGTTTCCCTGCTACTTTTTTGTCTGCCAATGATTATTTCAGATCACACCCATGCCCCTGCACATCACGTGAATAACATAGTGAGGTTTTGGAGCACTGGAGTAGGTCCTGAGAGATGCTAAGCAGTTAAGATATAAGATAATGGTAAAGTAGGAGCAGCTGGAGGAAGCAGACTGATCTCAGTATCACCCAGACCTCTCTCCAACACTGCCTATTATTCTTTCCTGAGACATCTGGCTGCATGACTGAACGCTAAATTTGTTGGAGACTGGCTTCTGCAAGACGGACAAAGCACACTTTTATGGCAGTCTGTCAGTTCACTGGTGATCTTGGTGAACCTGGGTTAAATTTAACAGAAAACCCGTAAGCAGAGCCCAGAACTCCAGTTCCGTACAGATAGGGTATCTGTCAGGAAAAGTCAGAGTCACACATTGCACAAGCTCAGGATTAGGCCTAGGAACTGCTTGAGTGAGATTTAACCTAGAGGAAAGCTAAGAAAGTGGTATCACTTCTTCAGAAGTGGCTCCTGTTTTCAAACATCTTCTATGTTGTTGTAGGACCATCTGACATATTTGGCACATTACACCTTAGAGACTGTGCAATAAAAAATTGACTTAACAGGAATTATGATATTACCTTTGAAAGAAGTAAACATTAAATAGATGCATTTTTTATAGTAAATATTTAATAAATATTTTGTGGTGTTTTTGAGAAGAAAAATGTGATCTCTATTGTTCTCCTTTTTGATCCCCCCACAGAGTGAGAGAAAGAAATCACTATTACTCTGTGGAGGTGTTGTATAGCAACAGTTGTGGAATATCAATGTACAAGGCTCATAAAATCATTTACAGCCTTCAGACTCTAATATCTCAGGAGAGGTTTTGTTTTCATTTTTGGTTTTCAGGAAACTGTACACTGCTAAGAGCTGAGGAAGAGAATGAGAAATGACCTCTAAAGACCAGAAACTTTTTTTGAGAAGAAATTAACATATTTTTTCCATTTTCTCAATACTAACACTCAAAATGTAATATGTAAATGAAACATACAGTTGCTTTGGTTGCATAATAATGAACACATTTTAACAGGGTTAAAACATAGATATATTTTGAGCAGTCAAGACATGTAGTAAAACAGATGTGTTCTTTTCTTTCAGCATATGTGAACCCCGAACTGTGTGCATTCTTTATAGCAGAGGAAGATGTTGATTTACTGTAATTTTTATATACATATAAAAATTATATATAACTATATATACATGTGTATGTATATACCTGTCTAAAAATGTAGCATAAGTCCATTCTGCCTAAATTGGATTTCACTGAAATTAAATAATGATGAATCAGAGTTTCTCCTTATGGTAAATTCTGAAATTCCTGTTTTATTCTAAGGATGCTGAATTTGAATTTTCATCAGCACAATCCTCCCAGGCCAACACCAGTAACTCTGCAAAAGCATTTTCCATAAAATGTGATATTGTTGCCTTTTTACTGGGCTTAGATGTTTTTGAAGGCTGACTGTTTATGAAGTGAGATCTTTAGCTGAGAAGTATGGCAAGGCATAAGAATTGTTTGCCATTGAAGTTGCTTGTCTGTGGCAGCAGCTACCATGATCATGGCCAGGACAGAACTGATTTTCAGAACTGGTGAAGCTGAAGATGTGTGACAGTAGTCCATGTGAGTTATTACTTCGGTAATTATGAAGGTGATATGCCCAGCAGAGAATGGGCTACATGGGATTTTCCTTGCACTCCAACTTGTGAGGAGTGACAAAGCAGTAGCTAACAGAGAATCCCTTCAGAGACGTTTCAAATAAGCATGGTAGACTGATGTTCGTTTGATTCCACATAAATGCCCACCTGGAACAGTCACCGCTCCACTCAGCAGGAAGTTCACTGTGCTCCCATCATGATTCAGTGGTGTCTGACACCTTCTGCTTGCTCATTTTAGGTCACAGTATCATAAGGTGGAAAGCAGGGAAGAAAACAGGCTTTGTGCTTTTATTTACTAATAGTGTTATAGAAAACTTAATAGCATTTTCACAACCCAGAATTTCTCCTGTAGAATAGACATAAGCCATCACAAATTTACTGCACCTATTTTTTTGAGTCATATTTATCTTTCCCCCCACCCAGTTTTTAAACAATTGAGTTTGTATTTTTAAGATATTGGACAAGCAGTAGTAGGAAATGGCAGGTCATGGAAGTTACAAAGCCTGGTCATGCATTTGTCCTCAGAAACTGGGTAAAATGGTCAAGACTCAAAGCTTTTTGATAAATACTTTCTAAATTTTATATTTTTAAACATAATAAGAGTGGAAACTAGGTTTGCGCAGAAGTCTTCAGTATTTTAGGACTTCTGTGCCTGTGTTACTGGACACTTAAATTTGGACATTTGCAAATACAAAATTCATGTGTAAGCAGACACACCCAGACACTTCAGCCCACGACATTTTTTCTGAGCAAGCTTACTAAAAATGATTGAATTTCCATTCAAGGACGCCAGAAACATTTTCCACATTTCCTAAATAGTGTAAGAGACCAGTTTTGAGTTATACGGTTCAGCTTGCACTAGAAACCTATTTTACCAGTAAGTTTCTGAATCTGAGCTTTTCCTGACTGTTGATTGCAGTCTTTCATTTGGAAGATACAAAGTTGTAATGCAATAAGCACTGTCAATTTCATTAAAGATATGTCCAAAATCTGCCTTCTTGTGTTCCTTAAAAAAGTTTGGATACCCTCCCTGGGACTGTTTCTGTAAATAATTCAGGGTAGTTACACCAGGGGCTGTGGTAACAATACTTTTTTGAAATTTTTACATCATTTACTGTCTTTCCTCCTAATGTGGCACAGGATGACACAATGTATATGCTCATTTGGTACAAGGGTGGTGAGTATATGAATTATTCTCAGACATGTTTATATCCAGAAAAGGCATATATTTCGGCATAACTGGAGAATTTCTCTGTTAAAACAGACAATTGATGACCACTGCAGAGTGTTCAGATCTTAGGAGTTTGAAAGTGAGTTTCCTTGGGAAGATGTATTTATGGAGAAATTGATAGCCAATATGGACATATGCTAGGGCTGATTGCAGGAGAGTATTAACTTACAAAGATAATTGATTTATATATACACAGAACAAATCTCAGGTAGGAAGAGTGTTCGTCTTGCAAGTTATGTAACTGAGCAGATATAAACAGACTTCTCAAGTTCTTTAAAAAAAAATATTCAAGTGATGTTCACCCATTTCTGCCAGTGGGAGGTGGAAAAGGAGAGTGGAGGATGCCAGGAGAGATATGGCAGCATATGGCATCCTCTGCATGGGGCTCTGCAGGTGATCAAACCCTCCAAACAGCAGCAAACACAGCAGCTGCCTGGCAGGACGTGGCCATGGCCACCCCTGGGCTTCCAGAGACAAAGTCAGGGCACTCATGTCTCAAAGTAAAAAGCTCCAACAGACATGAATCCACTCTGAAAGATGCAGCTCTCACGTACCTCCCAGGGGCTAATTTTTGTCACCTTGGCAAGGGCTGACGAAGTTCCAGGGTGCCACAAACAAGTTGCCACTTGTTTTATCTTTTGTTTCTAAAGGTAAAACTTCAGTTACTCAGCACTGGAGACCCCAGTTAAGGAATCCCGATTAATTAAGCTCTCCAATCCTTTAAGAGGATCCAAATCTACAAGGGCCCTGATGAGTTAAAGTCTTGTTTTAGAGGTCATACAGACAAGTTTTTCTATATTAAAGAGTCAGATCATCTGGTTTATTTATAGTGGGAAAATATGTGAATTGTTGACCTTCACTGTAAAATTTTTAAATTTCCTGTCTTTCTGTATATAGGGATATAGCAAGGTCAAACATACTGTAGGAGACCTATGTGGAAAAGGAAGGTAGCAGTACATGACAGAAAGGCCCTTTTTAAAATAAAAACTTGGAGGAGTGTCTGGCACAAAATGAATAGGAGAGGACTCCTTACATAGAAGACCAAATCATTAGGATTGAGAGTAAAGAAAAGAAGGAAGAGAGGAAGCTCTGCCTGTCTCAGTATGAAGGGCCCACAAGGTTTAGAGTATGAATGCAGATCTGGGATGTCTGCAGACCACAATGACATGAAAACTGGAAGGGGAAATTCCTGAGGGTCAGCATGCAACTTTCTGGGATTATTCTGTTTGTGTTCTAGGATTTATATGCCACTGTCATTAGCAGCTGTCTCCTGATAACACCAGCTTTCAGAAATATGAGATAGTCAGTTCCCAGTAGATCAGAGTTCAGTAAAAAGACAGTAAATGATTTGCCATGTAGCATGAACCAAGAGTGACATTGCACCAGTCTGTCTGCAGATGAGAGCTTCCCCATAGACACGTCTCATTTCCCTGTTTATTGTTTCACAATTATTCATAATATGCTAAATGCCATGGAAACGATTCTACCATGAAATTAAATTTTTATTTATTTCCATGCTGTAACTCTGAAATTGAGGTAATGGTTATTGAAACTAGCAAAATAACCAAAGATGATTTTACCTGCTAAATATTCAGTAAGAAAGGTTTTTTGAGAGATACCACAGCATATACAAACCAATTTTAGATAAAACCAATTACAAAACCACCAGTATTTTAGAAAAATTACAAATTTTCTGAATATATTAAATGCCTAATTATAAAGCACTGTAACAGTCAGTTCAGGACATATCACATTATTTTCAAAGTATTAATTGGTCTTCATCAGGCTGCAGGAAGCATAAAAGAATGTCTTTTAAAGCCTAGGAAGCATTTTCAAATTGTTATTTGAAAATAATACTGTTCACAAAAGGATCCCTTTTGAACACAAATGATCCTGTAGTTCAGCCAGCTCAGTTGGTTTCACTATTTTAGTGCCCAGTATTATAATGACCATACAGTTCAGTTGTGTTGTTTATTATCTTCTTGGACACCTCTCAAGAACTTTTAAACCAAAAAATACTTGTCAGTCATGATAAAACAAACAAAACAGAAGAGATCCTGTAATGCAGTCTGCAAAATCTATTGTTACAGATCTGTAATCTGTTTTTTTTATGAGGATCTCTGACACATGAAGGATTCAGCATTAAAGGATGAGAAGAAATGAAGGTGGCTTTTTGCAGAGCAACGTTAACTCTAGACCAAAGCACAACTTAAATCCTCATGGTTACCCCCCAGCAGGAGTTCACTGCTCACCATTATGTTGCAGAGAGCACTGTTAAGCTCTCTCCTTCTGCAGCAGAGTCCACAGCCTGCCTATGACTTGGGCCCAGTCTCTTCTTATATGTGTGATGCCTTACAGCTCTAAGAGGCATTCTATGATTTCTTTTTAGTTCAGAGAGCAAAAAACTGTGCAGGACCTGTGTTGAAGACAAAGTGGTACAGCCAATATGGTATCATGATCGAAAGAGAGCATTCATCAGTTTAAAGTGCTGAGAATTACAAGGGATGAGAAAGATAGCTTTTGTAGCCTCTCGTGTTGAGACAAAAATCTCCATCTGAGATGTGCTGTAACATGTCCAGCTGTGCTTTTTCAGACAGAACAGCATACAATACACTTGAGCTGGAAGAAGAGTTAAAGGAGAATGTGGTATGATTCAGCATTCTCAACTTTAAAAAAGAAAGAATAATCTAAATTTAAAAAGAAAGACTAATCTACACTCAGAAGGAGAAAACTGAGCATTATTTCTTTATTTCATATTAATTACTTGGTTTTCTTTAGCAATATATATAATCAATTGCTTTTTAGCCCACCCAGGTGTCATCTCTATGCAAGTAATAGGTTTGTGGGCATTTATTAGTTTTTTCCTAGACTACCTGCCTCAGTAGTCTGCTCCTGTGGTGTTCAGATCCCGTTTGTTCACACATAATGAAAATTACTGAATAATAATCAAATTAATTGAACACTCATAGATGTAGTGCTCATCTTATCCATAAGAAGTTCTCTCTAGCTGGCCAGATGAACCCTTCCCAAGAAGCACCCGGTCTCCTCTGTTGATGTCCATGGGTTCCCCAAGATTCTGGCTCCATTATAAAAGACTGTCCTTAAATGGGCCATGGTAGATGTTCCTTAGAAAAGTGAGATTTTATCCCAATTTTAGGGAAGCATTTATATTCAAACGACACTAAAAATGCTAATGGTGCTGTGATGCAGGCACTCTGAATTAGCTGTGTTAATGTGCTGATAGAACTTCAGAAATGTATGACTTGTTGTGTCCTGACTCTGCAGTGGGCTGTAGGGGCTATGATGGTCACCATTGCTTTGTTCTTTTCTGACACCAATTCTGTCGTCCAAGGTGAATTTCAGTAACTATCAGATTCATCAGAAAATACAAGGAATACTCACTCCACCCTCCCACAGAAAATAGTCTGGGTATTTAGTCACTCGTGGGAGCTGGAAGGACAGTCTAAATCCTTCAGGCAAAAGGAAAGGTGGCCCATGTTCTCCTACTGGCATCTTTGACTTCCCACAATTACCAAGGGCTTTACTTTTGGTAAGACTGTCCAACTGCATTAAGCAGTAAAAGGAAGAAATTGTAAGCAAAGACCTAGTTCCCACTGCCTGTTGCATGAAGGCCATTTTGGCAAGTGTGCTTTGTGAAGAAAACTCTCCCTTCAGGGAAGCAAGGCAAAACCATATGACATTTATATGTCCTGACTCAGTGTGTGATACTATTCTACTTCTCAGCACCACAGGACACAGGTGACTCTGGGGCTCCCTCAAACCGGAATTGCAAAGATCCTTAAAATGCATAATAATAAAGGATTTAAGGCTCCCCCAAGATTTATGCACCTCTAGAATGAGATGAGACCAAAACAAAGATCTTGAGGATTTATACTTTGGACTTGGAAGCACCAGCAAATTTTTTTTCTATGCAACTATTGTCTACATTGTAATAAGCTCAGATGAAGAAATATCAAAAAACCTATTTGCAGAGAAAATGTTTAGAGCTACAACCTTTTGAAACCGAAACTAATACTCTTATCTTTTTACAAGGATGTTTAAATTAAAGAATTGGATTCAAGTCCATCTTTGATATGTATGTATCTTTATATATATATATATATGTATATGTATATATATATATGTTTATGGCAGGTTTCCTTCCAGAAGATAAACAACATCAGGCACTTACATGCAGTTGCAAATAAGCAAAGCTAATAAATATGTCTTTTGCACTAACATAATATGTTTGAAATAAACCATCCCAACAAGCATGTTTTAAAATATGACAGCTGTCACATTTTGGTCTAAAGACAGGGGCCACTAGGGGCCACCATACACCTCAGAAAAATTGGATTTCTTTCCCAAGGGAAAATCTTAACACACGTTCCACTTGTACATAACTGACTTTACATTTCTCATGAAATTTATTTGAAAAATATGCAAAATTTTCAAAGAAATGCCTTTTAGAAAGGTAATTAGGTGATTAGGTTTTCCTTTCTATCTCATTCATCGCCATTGGCATAGTTGTACACATATGCACAACAAAAGACAGAAGACTGAGAAGCACCAAGTGACGAACTAACTCCAGAAAGGTGCTTTCCCTGTGAATTACTTCTGGATAAAACATACTGTGTTCAGCATTAGTTTTTAAAGTTATGAAAATAGCAAAGTTGTCTACTTTGTGTTTTCGAATAGGTGCATTTTGAGAGAAGGCCATATGATTTCAGCAAGGAATCATTTATGCTGAAGCTGTAATTGGAGTTACAAGGCATTGCAAATACTTTCATTGGAGCTGGGTCTTCACTTCAGGCCATTATAATTTTCAAGTAAAATGTCCAGTTCCGTCACTCTGCTAACTATTTATAATAGATATAATTTCTGCAGGAATCACTGCAAAAATAACATTTTAAAAGTTATCTTTTTTCTTTGGCAGAGGCTGTATATACATAATTTCCACCTCCACCCCTTCTCTTTACCCACACATTAATCCCAGTTGGATAGTAATTGACAATACAGAGCATCCTGTAAGATTGAGTCATCCGTTAGTGTTAGAAACAGCAGAACCTTGAAATCCTGAATCTATAGAAATAGTTTTAACCATTTAGAATCATTATATCTACACGTGTGTACATATAAGCACAGTTGCATACTTCGGCAGATACTCAGTCCTTATTTATTGACGCTATTATTCCATTGGACCCAGAAAAACTATCTGTATACATTAAGATTTCTGATTACTTTCACATTTCTTTTTGAGTTTCATGTGAGAAATTTATAGGTATATTAGAAATTTCTAATATAAGCTACTAGAATTCAGACACCAGGTAAAAATTTTTTTCTTTGTCCTTTTCCTTTGGGACATCCTGCACAGATTTTCCATTCTCAAAATTCTTACACTTAGGGCAAGATCTTAGCCACAAAATTTTCCAATTTATATCCATTAATATTTCTCAAGTAATTTCATGTGGCATTCGCTGGAGTCATAATGGCAGTCCTACTAAAATGAGGTTGAGTTTTGTATTTTTAATTTCTTCCTTTTTTTTTTTCCCCTATTAAAAAATAGTTCTTTAGCTGAAAGCTACCTTTCTTCTGGTTATTTCTTGATCTCTGTGTTCAACCAACTGCTTTGCAGAGCAGAACAGCCTTCAGTGCCTTTGCCTTTCTGGAGAATCCTGGAGACAAAGAAGAGTTTAATTAGGGGCTTATATGTGCTGTTATGCTGATTCATACTTGCAGTGCATATCAGTTTTCAACTGCTACTCCTTCGACAGTGTGAGATGGTCAAAAAGGGTTGTGAATTTTCCTTGATATTTATTGTGTTTCTCCTGATTAAAGAAAAATTTAATGCATTAAATGAATGACAATTCTAAACTTGTACTAAAGCTTTTAGTCACTAAGGCTTTGTTCAGTCACTGATGATCTCTGCAATGTAGCATCCTCACATTCATGATCTGTGCTCTCACAGGTAAAATTCAAGGATCAAATATAATGAAAACAGACTGCCTCTAAGAAGAGTGGGTGATTCATGAGTGGAATAGAGATCAAGTATTGCTTCTGCGTGTTCTTTACTGTTTCAAAAGTCAGAACCTCAGTGTAAGATGATAGCCTAAGAGTAAGAAGTATTAAACTGTTGCCAAGTGTATTACCCCAGGACAATTACAGACTGGTGAATTCTGGCATAAGATACTGTTCAAGACATAAATCATAAGCAGGGGTAGCCAAAGCATTTGTGATTTATTATAGAGTAAACACTGCTCTTCAGTGGGATAGTACATCTATCAGAAATGGTGTCCTGGCTTTTCAAAGAATCCTCTGGATATTAAACATCAGGTTCTTGAAAGTGCTCAGCAGGATTCGAAGATTGCACTCCCCTAAGAACCAAATGTTGCCTGCATATTGGAAAGAGTATATATATGAGGGAATAGTAGTGGGAAAAGCAAATAACAGAAAGTTTACTCACAAACTTTTCCAATGTCACCTTCTGTCTCTTGTTTTGTCTCAGCTCCCTGCAGCCTTTTTGTTTTTGAGACCTTTCCTCCAGATATCATTTTTCAGTGAATTTTTATTTTTTCTTCATGTGAATATAACCTCCACTGTTTAGCAGAGCATTTTTTTTTTCCTTTTTCTACTCCTGTTTACCAGAAACTGCTCAGATCATTTACTTCCCTTTTACATCCCTTTTCCCGGACTGACCCTTTAATTTACCTGTCTGCTTTTACCTTCTTCAGTTCGTCTGGACCACCATTATGTGTTTCTACTGATTATTTCTTGATCTCTGTGTTCAACCAGATTTCTCTTTCTGATTCCAACAACTTGCACAGGTTTGATGTAAGAATCAGTGAACAATAATGCATCTTTGCCTTCATTAAATAACTCCTCGGTGCAGTGTTTCACTGCACACCAATTTCCCCCATCCTCTCTCTGCTGTTCCTGAGGGGTGAGGCAACCCTCTGACCCACATGCAGCAAGCTGGAACTCCCTTTTACACAATCCCAGCAAAACATTCCTCTTTCGTGTTTCCCAGAGGAAACGAATGAGTTATAATAATGAAGGGAAGGGAGAAGCTGCCAGTTGTTTCCACCTCTGGATATTTTGGTTGGAAGGAGGGGGGTTACTGTATTATTATGAAAGGATGCTGTGCTATTCTGAGATGTCAAAACAGGAGGAGGGTAAACAATATAATTTTTTATTTCCGTATTTACAGATATGGGAGACGATTTGTCTCATTAGTCCTCTGGACTCAGAAGCTGGTTATCAAAACCCACATTCTTTCAGGGATTTAAGTTTGTACTTTGGACTGGAAAAAAACACACACTGACCTTTCTGAAGTTCAGTCACCTGCTTCACTTGTGGCCACATCTCAGACATGTCCGCAGGGTCTCTGTATTTTTCCATTGATGAGCCCAGGGGCTCAAAAATCAGCTGCTAAGCTTGTTTATAGGCCCATGTGAGTGGACACTAGCAGTGCTCACAGCAGGAGAAAGCTGTGGAGTGAGGCTGTTTGTGATACAGGTGGGGGCTAACAAGATACTTTACTGTTAGATGCAGTTTTATCTCTGCTGCATTCACATATTCTCTTAGCATCACTTCTCAATTTTAGATAGGGATGAGGCCCTGCAAAGTAACTGTTTTGCTTCACATTTTGTAGAGCAGATTAATCTGAGATGTAGATCAGCTCCTTCCTCCCCTCTGGTAAGGTAAAAAGTTCAACATTTTTCTCCCATTTTCCATTCATCCCTGCATAGATCAAAATTTGATTTATCGGTTACTTACCATTGCAGTCAGCCTTTGGGCCAGGTTTATTCAATTGCTGTCAGAGCAGCATGTGTTACCTTTACCTCCCACTCAGTGAGCGGAGCACCATCCGAGCCCCTGCTGCCGTAGGCAGCTGGGACCCATCAGGTACCACTGCCATGTCCGAGCAGCTGGTAACAGGACCTCTCCCAGGGGGAAAAGGTACTGTGGTGTTACTTGATTCAGGAAGCCAACATTGCTTTGGCTCTTCCTCCATTAAAAAAGAAAAAAAAAAAGTGGGATTCTTTCAAATGTCTTGAGGTGTCTTACAAAGAAGCTATCAGACAGACAAAGAAAAAAGATTAAATATCCTAATGCAAAAAGCAAGAAGGTAAGACAGTGAGAGAAAGTAACAAAGTAAATTTCCCTTCCCTTCCCTTCCCTTCCCTTCCCTTCCCTTCCTTTTTCCCTATCTGCTCATCTACAGGTTTTTTTTCTGGGTTTTAGACTCTTTTCTAGAAAAAGCCACCTTGAAATGTATGTGGCTGTGGCAGAGGCTATGGTCGTTGTGACTATGATGATTGCTTACAGCATCTGCTTTGTGCTGATGTGTTAGCTCATGACAGGAATTCTGTTGTTGGCCACCATGCTCATAACAAGCTGTTAAGGTGGCATGATCTTGTTATCACCTGGGGAGTGAATTGTAATTCCTATGCATTTAAACTGGCAGACAGGATTAATTATGTCAAGCTATGTACAATTATCAGTGCTGAAGGATTACGTATATTTATATCAGACTGTTTACACCAGATTAGTTTTAATACTACACCATGACATGAGACTTTCCTCCACAATTAAGTTTGGTTGTTGAGCTAAACTGGTTGGAGATTAAGTAAAAAGGTGTACCCAATGTTATTTTTGATCTGGAGATATTTTTTCGCTAATAAATTTCACATGCCATATGTTGTACCTAGTCAGTGCTTATTTTCCCTGGGTTATGGTACATTATCTGTTAACGTATTGAGCAGCACCAGTTATTACCATTATGCAGGGGGTGGGCAGTTGCATGACTTAAGGACTGCATATATGAATGCAAACTACTCAAATAGGACCATGGTCCCTCTTAAACAGTCGGGCAGCAAGAAAATGCATGTAGTGCCTGGGGAAAGAACTAGACCCTGAGATTCTTCAGTCAGTCCATGTATAAAAATATCGTACCTGTGTAAAACTGGCAAGGACTGCAGTAATCTTAGACTTGTTTCCCTGGTTCTGACACTCCATGTGGTATGTTCTTCATAAAACAATTCTGCCACTGTCAAGGTTCTTTGCTCAGACAATGAACATATTTATTGGACTATGCCCACTGTGTATGCAAATTCAGTCTCTAGGGCTTACTTTTTGTTTGCCAGAACCTGATCTATTTTCAGGACATTAGAGGACTTTTCACAACTGGAAAACATCTAATTGTGGCTGTGGGATAAACAGGGGGAAGAAAAAAACCCAAACTCATAACTGTTAAAATTTCCACAAATAGGATTGAAAGCTGGGAGTAAATGTGCCTGGGATGGCAAAAAGCATTGCACAGAATATTGCATATCCAAAATCACCTATTGTTTTTTCACATGTAGCAGATTTGTGGCACATACAGGACAGGATCCCATGGTATGCATAGCAACGCTTACTGCAACAGAAGGAACACTTCAATAGATATCATGAGCCTTGTTTCACATCTAAAATTTCAAGGGTTATTGCTTTTTTCAGTTGCCAATATAACTTTGCTGACTTTCAGAAGTTCTGAGACAGTAGAAATCACTGCTCAGAAAGGACATTGGGAATATAAAGTGATACAAAAACTAAGGAATGTTGCATGAGCTCCTGTTCTCAGGCTACATGTTGGATGCCTGAGATACTGCTCTTACTTTATTTGATGAATGAATGTCTTTAAGGGGGAACTCTTCCATGTCAATGCAACTTACTTCTTACTAATTTACCATTTGGCTTCTGTAATTATTCCCATAACAACAACAATGCAAAATCCTCATACCTTCAATTTTACTTTAGGAAAAGAATCATCATTCCAGTTTTACTTATGAATGGACAAACAGAAAGAAGTCTGAATGCCAAATCAGTTGCATAACTAAGCAAAATACTGTTTTCATTGCAGTTGTGCAACCCCACTGATTTGATGAGAAGAAATGAAGATTCTAATCAATGCATAATCGTGATTGTGCCCTTATCTGTGGATTCAAATTCTTAACAGGACTTTTCTTTAGTCCCCGGTAATTAAATTTTGGGCACTAAAGGCTGAGATAGTAATGCAAGAAAAAACATCCACAGCCACCTAGCACAGAAGTCACATGAAATCATTAAGCATCTTTCTTCTTGGCCTAAAAATCGCCCTTTGGCTGTATTTCTGCTGTAGTTACTCAGAACTGTCCCAGTCTGGGTACACAGGTTCCTACTATCCCCCCATTCCATGCTGGGATCAGTGCCTGGCAGCTCAAGCACACAGAGAAGAAAGGGAAGCCTTGGGACCCAATCCCTGACTCCGGTACTATTTCATTTGCTTTTCTTCTGTTTCCAATTCATGTCTGTATTCTGTCCCTGTTCCTAGAGCTATTCACACCTTTTTTTTTATTGAATAGACATCGGTATGAAACAAAGAATTTTCTCCATTTTCTGATGTCCAGACTTAGATTCCAGAAGTCAGGTCTTCTTTCCTGGAAGAACAAAAAGTGCATCTTTGACTAATTTAGATAAAGAGAGCATTGAATTCTGGCTTGCCAATTTCTAAAAAAGTGCTCTCACCAAGGGCTTTTGAGGGTAAAGGGCATAATTTCCTATTGCTTTAACATCAGTATCTTAGAAAAGATATCACTGACTTTTTCAAATAATATTTTACAGGTGTCTACACCTATAAAATATTTGCATCCTGACTAGGCAGTATAGCCTCTCCCAGCCTCCAAGTCACACATGTAAACACTGAAAAAGGATATGATTTTAGTCCCATCTTCAGCACAGCATTTCTCAAGAGATGCAGGTAGTCCGCTTCCCACTTCTCTTTCGTGGAGTTGGTTCTGTGACTCTCATCCCTTACAAATCCTCAGGGTTTAATTCTGGCTTGTCAGTTCAAAATGGTAACAAACCAACTAAAAGGCAGTGTCAGGCTGGTAGTAATTGGTAAGACCTTAAGTCCAAAGTGCCTAGGAGAAACGTGGGCAGTCTGTCCTTAGCTCTGAATTATGTAGGAAAAAGTTAGTCAGCCTGATCTGTTTAGGCAGAGAGACAGAGTGACTTTCAGGTAAGGAGGAGCACAGAGGACTGAAGCTCTCCAACATCCCTTCAGACCCTTGAAAAAAGATACTGGCAAGAAAGAAAACATTCACATGAAGAGTTAGATTTAATTTCACGGAAAAGAGCCATAAAAAGTGGCTGTTTGATCTTGACTTTTACCTCACCATTGTAGAAAAATAGGGTTTCAAAACACATGCAGAGTTTGGACGGTAATTCTAATACTTCCCCCTTATCCCTCAGAAGAACATGCAAATATGCTTGTCTAATCTGCTTATAAAGATAACAATTAATTGAAGCAGTATAACTTCCTTTCAGACTTCATTATTTTACCTTCTCTTATTTCTAGGAAATTTTTCCTAGCAGCTAACCCGGATTTCTTTGTAGCTGAAATTCATATTGTCTTGCTTTTCTCCATGAATCCAAAACACAGTTTTTTCCTTGCTTCTTGACAGAGTAATGTGAAACAGTTTTTGCTTTCTTGGGGACTAGTATGACATCTTCCCTCAATTTTCTGTTCTTTAGTCAAAACAAGACTTGCTATAAAACAGATTTTTTAACTCCCAGATTTGTCAATTTTTTTTTCCTCATGTGCTCTATCTAAAACTGGACACATTATTCTAGCTAAGGCTGTAATAATGATGAACTGACTGAAGAGCTACTTGTAATTTTTTTTTGTTCATATATCTCAATATGCTCTATGCCTCTCCTACAACTGCATGATACAGTTGACTCAGCTTCATATTTATGTCAAGATTCTTTCACAAAGAAAGACTAAGTTTGTTTTCCAGCTGTGTCTCTGCTGTTGATTATTCCTTCATGAGTGCAAAGTCTTGTCTTTGTTCTTATTGTGCCCCATTTTTTCAGACTCTTTTTCCAGTCTGTCAAAAACAATTCCTAATCCTGTCTTCTGGTTATTTTGTCATTCTACACTGTCTTTGAGTATAAGTCTGTAAATTTTAAAAGTCTTTCACTTCTATCATCTAGATATCCAAAGAAATAGAGGACTAGATCCAGAAGCAAAACATGATATGATGATGAACATGACATGATATGACCTATTTTACTGGACTTGAACTTACTGATGTTTATTATAATAAAACTATAAACTAGAATGTTAGCTTTAACTCCAAAAGCGAGGTGCCTTGAATATACTGCATTCCCAAGAAAAAAATTAAATCTGGAAGATGAGACTTCATTTGAAATCGCAGAAGCAAGGGAGGATTCTGTGAGGAATTCCTGTCTAACCTTAAATTAATGGGAACCATGTTAACTGTGGCATTTTGCCAGATTTAATTATCACAGATCAGATGGCAATTTAAATTTAGGATCTAAAACTATAGATACGACTTCTGGAAGATGCAGATTTAAGCATATGCAAAGCTTATGTCAGTCTGCATTAATATGCAGAAATCACCTAAGAGAGGCTGAAAGTACAAGGAGGAAAGTGAGATGTGTGTGCACCCAACAGATCAAGGAGGACAGGTAGCTGGAAAACAGATTCTATAAAGTAGAAATGCTCAGATCAAACAGCAAGAAGTACCAAAAGCAAAGTGCACAAGAGATGGGAATATGCAGAGTCAAATGATATCTGAGATTTAGAAATGCTGCAAGAACAGGGACCTATCTAACAACTTCAGAAAAATTCACAAGCCAGAGCAAGAGGAGCAGAAGGAGCAAAACACAGAGTAAGGAGACGGGTGGAACATGAGAATGCAGAACACAATGAATTAAAACTGCACAGAAAGCCTAAGTGGCTTTCATCTCATCTTTCTTCAGTTGTTGAAAAAATGAATTGTATTTTCTAATCTAGATGTCTAGGATCTCTCTGTAATCAGTGGTAAGAAATATGTCTCCATAAAAATGAAGTTAAAATAACCCTGAAGCTTGGGATATCGATAAGTGAGGGACAGGGCCCTGTGGAACCCTAGTAAAATCATATATTAAGTAGAGAAGATGAATAAAGAACAATTCTTATTAGCAGTTGTCAATGTCAGAATTTGGAAACCAGTGCAGAGAGAGATGAGAAATACTGCTGTTTTCAACATTTAAATTCAGGAGCAGCAGAAGTAGAAAAAAAATCATAAATATGCTGTACATTTTCAAGAGGGAAGGTGCAAATTATGGTCAGAGCTGTCTAATCGTGCCTACAGCCCAAAGAAAGAGGTAACTGCCAGCCAGAAGGACAAGATTCACACAGTAAATATCACAGCACACTTGTTCAAGCTTCTTGAAGTATGCAGGATTTATCCCAGTTGTAAGTGTCCTACAGTATAAGATGGAGCTTTATTCAAATCCACTGAGGTTGTGCTGGTGTCTGTAGACTATAGAGAACAACAGTAAATGAAATAAACTTAGAAGTGTTTCGGGATATTAGAAGGAGTGGGCAGGTCCCTAGGAACTTATTCCAGTTGCTATTTGTAATTACATATTTTTCAGTTATGAAGCTTATTATAGGATATATGTAACCCTTAATGCTCCCACAGGCAAGGGGTGGATAAACTGAGGTGATTGGATACAGAGCAACTATAAGTCCAAGAGGTCAAGGCTGTAAAACGCTGCTCCTAATTGAAGCCTTGCTTGAACTTGCCTTCTTTCAGTATCTCAAGTGAGATATTGGCCATTTACATAAACGAATGATACTCTTTATTTTGGCACATCCATCAATGTTCAGTTGACAGACAACTCAATCTAGCTAGAACTACTCAGTCTAGTAGCTCTACTCCGTCAGCTCCTTATGTCTGCCTGAGTTCAGGGTAATGTCTGTTTTAGTATAAAATCAGTCCAGAGTACCAACTAACAGGCCAGTAAAGTTCTAGGTTCACCAGACTGCTAGTGATATTACAGAAGTTATCAAATTTCATTGCTTGAGCTACCTGTAGCAATGGTAGGGCTACCTTTGCTTAAGCTTGAGCTATCTTTACCATTATTACACTTAATACCAATATACATCTTTTTTTTTCATACATGGAGGGATTTGCCCCTGTGTAGGTGAAGTTAGGCTGCTTGTTTTTAAAAGAAGGAAATATTTGTTCAGTTCCAATGTATTATTCCGGCGATTTCCTTTCTAAAACACCAAATGAGTCAAAATAAATACAAGAAAATCAGTGGGATATTCTACTAGGCTAATAAAATGCAATTCACTTGGAAGTAGGTGGAAGTCTATTACTTGCCACGTCTTACTGGAGGAAGTGTAGGCAGGCTGAAGCAGAGAAAACTGAGATCTTTCCATTGCTTAGGATGGAGCCAGTAGAGTTCACAGAGTGTCTTCACAGAGATGAAGGCACTAATAATTTTTGAATCATACATAGAAACATGTAAGATTTTGAAGTAGTTGCAGTTCATATATATAGGTTTTATGCATACAAGCGGTCTGGAATTAAACTTTTAGTACTGAGCTGTTGAGCCAACACCGGGTGATCAGTGCAATTATTAACACTGTTCAGTCTAAAAAGCTTCCTGTCATATATTTGGAGGTTTAACAACCAAAACACAGTCAAGACGCTCTAGTATTGGGAAATGAAAGGCAGTTAACTTTGTGTGTTTTTAAATTTTTTTTTTCAGTAAGAGATACTGTGAAGTCTGGACAGAGTGACAGAAAAGATGTTAAAAAGTTAAATTGTATAAAATTTAGCAGTAAATGAAGAGTGAAAAATGGATTCAAGTTAATTATTCCCTAAAATGTCCTGTGATTATGAGAAAATGATGTTTGCTCAAGGGTGTCACAGCTCTCTGACATAAATCCCTGTATGAGCATATGGGAGAATCAGCAGCATGACCAGGTTTTGTGAAATGACACAGGTCACAAAGCCAAAATCTATTTTATTTTCGCTCTGAAAACCATTATCCAATGGGAATATATGGAGCACTCTTGGTTTTTATTGTTATTACATATCCAGATCAGCTTAATATTCTGGAAAGCAATCACAAGTTAAATCAAAAATCATGTAAAGTAGTAAAATGTACTGTTTACTGACTTCAGTTTGGCACTATGTTGCTATTTTATCAATCTTGGCTACCAGTGAAGATCAAGATCACAACACTGGTCAACAAAACCAGTGTTTAATCATCTGTTCTATGACAGCGTTAATACCGAATTTCACTGGATTTCCAATGTTTGACAACAAATTCAAGTGGCAACCATATGTTAAATATTAATGAATGTCATACAATTTACTCATCTTGATTACTAAAGCTTCCACTCAGCTGTGATGGAAAAATAAGGGGTTTTTTTTCTTTTTGGGACAGGGCCTCTAAAATGTGTTGTGCATTTGTGGTATTACACTACAGCCTGAAATGGAAAATATTCATCCACTTGGACAACTTTTGTACAGTTTTATGATCATAGCACTCTGATAGAAAAGTAATGATTAAGTAATTACACAGTTTTGTAACTGCTATGTTTCTTTTCCAGGGTAATACACAGACACAAAACACAGTCTTTTTCAGAAAATATCCGAGGAGAGTGACTAGGTCACAAAATGTGTCCTGGAACTAAGAAAAATAAAGTAAATGCTATGTTGGATCTACAGTACCTCAAGGTACATGCAAGTACTTTTTGAAGAGGTGTGGCATTACAAAGGGGTGTTACATTTAATGGTAATAGCTTTTTTGTCAGAATATGTCACTAACTTTAAAATGGCCACCTTTATTTTGGTTGGATAGGGGAAACACTAATGAGAGAAAAAAGTCTACAAAACCAACTGAAGACAAGTGACCTTTTGTCCTTAGAAACTGGAATAAACCAACTGAAACTTTGTAGAACTTGCTGGGAAAAGATTGCATTATAGAGATCTGTTTGCAGTAATTTCTTTCAGCAAACATCTGGTCTTTTGTGTTAAATGTGATTAATGATACTTGAATCCAATTCAAGTACTTCATCAAATTATCATTGTTTAAGTTATTGGCAACAAGACTATCTATATGTATGAGTGCTTTTCTTCCTAGTATTTATCTTCAACACTTTGTCATCCTTATGATTAAAGAAATCGTCAGTGCATCAGGGTAGTTGAACTAACTGTGGCATAGCTATATATTCAAGTTATGCCACTTGTGTGTTGTCTGGGGACTCAGAATTCATCCTTCTGAACCACTAACAACATTTGCTATTGAAACTTTTCAGGCCACTCAGCCATAGAGTGGCATAAAAGTATCTTGCGATCTGCTGAGGAGTAGTCACTTCCTCATGGAAAAATGTCTGTGAAATAATGCTCAGTTTCATAATGTTCCAGTATACAATTCCGGTGTGAAAGCTTTAATGTGGGGGAGAATGAGCTCACCCAAAGACCGCACGCATTTTGCTTGCTTGCCTTCATAGAAATGAGAGATGACTTCACCATCCGCAGTTTCTTCAAAGCAGACTTGGAGGTAATTCCCACTCACCTCTCCCTTCCAGATGCAATTTTATGCATATTATTGCTTTTCCTCAAAGCAACAATGTAGCCCAGAGCCTATCATAAAACTAGCAAATCATTCGAATTCAGTGTGGCTCATCATCATCCTGTAAGTTTTTGTGTATACAAATTTATTTTTTCTTTTTGGCAGTCTCAACCCAATGAAATAGGAGTCCGAAGAGTTTAATCAAGTCATCTGTGGCTTGAAATTGACTGCTAATATCAGTTATGGGGTTACCAGATGATACATTGGAAATAGGATAGGCACACCAGCCTTAAAATGAAGTGGAAGAGGGTTCTCCAGGGTTCTCCCAAACTATTCTGGCATCAGAGCTCCCAGCTATCTCAGAAGCATCAGAAACCACATGGGAAAGGGCTCACACATCTCAGGCTAAGCTTGCACACTGGGGTTTTATTGAATCAGTGAAAGCTACACAGAAACCAAAGCTTTGCTCTTGATAAAGTAGATTTGTCATGTGCCCAAACAATGTTGACAAGCAATTGGCAGTCAGACTTTTATCTTTTCTCCACACAGCTTTTAATAACAGCTGCACCATTTCTTTTCTGAGACAATCTTGTTAACCGGAGTCCTGCAGAAAAGAAATACAGTCTCTCAGTCAGATTCTGACTTTTTTTTTTGCAGATTGCTAGGAAGCTGGCATGTCTGCCATACTCCCAGGCCAGGCATCTTTCACAGGTACAGAAGCTCATTGATGCTCAGGCCACATGAACTTCTTGGTTTTCATCAATCCCATCTATGTCTGGAGGCTCAGAAATGACCAGAATTCTCAAGAAGGCTACAGGTCAACGATCGTGTTTGTTCTGAAGAGATATTAAAATTTTTTAGGCCTAACACTACCTTACATTTTTCAGATTGGTGACTGGTATATATTTGGATTTGACCAGACCCAGTATGCCCACGTACCAGATTGAATCAATAGTGGAACATTCATACGATGTTCATCAACTTCAGACTGAAAATCACTAGCGCTGATTTTTCTCTTAACATTCTCTGAGCTGAACTTTTAACAAATCTTGTTAAAATCCAGCTTACCTGCAGCTGAGTCCCAGTTCGTGCACACTGAGTGTTTGGGGTTTTTTCTTCCTGTGAAGTTGACCATATACATCAAGTAAAAATCAGTCCTAGACATGAAGTACATATAAACTGTATATATATAAACTGCCTAAGAAAAATATATAAACTGCATAATAAAACACATAAGAATGTGTAAAATAAGGACAAAGGAAAAAAAATAAGATGCTTTGAGACATATTTTTTCAAATAAAAATAAAGGATAAAGGCAGACTCTTACGCAAACTCCATGAAAAGAAGCTTTCAACAGTTATGAAAAGACTGTGTTTACTAATTTTTTTTTCATGAAATAAATACAATGAATTTGGTTTTTATTTACTCTTCATGGGCAGTTAATGCTTTTCTAGCAGCTCTCTGCCCATCAACAAGTTGGCCTCTTAATCCTTCCCCAAGTAGTCACTCAGATATTCTACATTCCACAGTAAAAGGAGCATCACAGACATCACCTGATATTGCTCAGGACCTTATCTTAATTAGCATTGCTGAGAAATATAACCAAAGACCCATGCTGTGCTTCCTTTTTTCTTCTCGTGTTATTTTCTACTCACTTTTAAATCACTGCTAAGTGATGAAGAAATTACCTCATCCACTTCATAAGGAATATTGAAATATGACATTTTTTACACAGATCAAGTAAAACTATATTTATTTTCTGCAGAATTAAATTCTTTACATAACATTTTTGAATTTTTACATTGTTATATTGAATGAATCATTATGCCAGCTAAGAAAAGTGAAATTGAACTTTAAAAATTCTAAGATAAAGACACAAATTGCAATATGGTCAAAGATAATTTTGACTTAAAACAGTCATTTTTATTCTTTTACCTTCACAGTGTAACAGGAAATGTCACAAAAGGGGAAAATACTTTCAAGGAATATTTTTCTACTAATGGCAAGACATTTTGGATTAAATCCTATGGCAAAACTTTTTATCTTGTGAAATGTTCAGAACGTAAAGAGCAAAAAGCCGTGGCGTTTTCTGAGGATTCGTGGAATAAATTCAGCGTTCTATAGTTCCAATTGGTTCAGAGCTAAAAAGCACTGTTTGTGTTCATTAAACATGACGCTTGCATTATTGAAAATAAAATTAAGAGCATCCTTTGGAATCAATGAATATCACAGATAGAATTGTGTTTAATGATGAAAATATCAAGTATTTCACAGAAAAATAAGGTATTAAAATATATAGTTTTGTTTAAATTGTTTATTGGAGGGTGAAACAAGAAAAGCAAAAAACATGGTTACAGTTTATATACATTCATAATTTGTCTGATTTTATTTATTTACTTATTCATAGGCAATTGATGTTCAGTGTAATAATTTTGCCCTTCACTGCTTCAGGCTTTACAACAAGTTATTAGATAATCTAGGTATTTAGTTTCTTAGACATCATCTTTAAGATTTTTTCCTGAAATTCATCACCCTGAAATCTGCACAGCCAGCTGAGACACAGCTTGGTACATGTATATTGTGACACAGAATTTTGTCAAAGCAACCCCACCACTGTTTGTCAATTTGCAGGCACTGTGTTTCAATGTTGACTTGGTTACTGGGGACTGACTCATGTCTCAATGCCTCAAAACCTTACATGGCCAAATAATACTGCCTGTGAACCATTAAACAGTAAGTCTTGCCATACTTTGCTGAGGACATGGAGTAATGAAAAAAAAATTAATTCTTTCTTCATTCTTGCCTCATTTTTCCATCATCTTCCCTCACAATTCCCTCGTCTTCCACTAGTAGTGATAAAAATATGAAAGAATGAACAAAATTATCTTTGTTGAAAGCACACTGGATCATAAAATCATAACATCATATAATCATAAAATAGTCTGCATTGGAAGGGACTTTAAAGACATTCTAATTCCAACTCCCCTGCCATGGGCAGGGTTACCTTCCACCAGACCAGGTTGCTCAGAGTCCCATCAAATCTGGCCTTGAACACTTCCAGGGATGCGGCAACCACAGCTTTTCTGGACAACCTGTTCCAGTGATAATCCAGAAGATGCTGTATGCCAACTGTAATTAGGAGAGCAAAAACTTCAGTTCCAGGCCAGGACTGACAGAGTTTATTTAATCCTGGCAGCCGACTTGTCTAAGAGGACGATCTCAAATTTAAAGTAGGACACTGGGAGCTGACGTGCAACTTGCATAGTGTGTTGTGAAAGCCTGCAGAAGTCGCAAGAGGTTATTGTGCCAGTAACAGTTTAGTCGTGGACAGTTGACACAGATGGGGAAGAAAATAAATCAACATTTAATAAATGACTAAAATTTCTCCTTTTCCAGGTTTCTTTAAAGGCTGCCTATCAATATGCAGATAAAAGTTTAAAAAAAGTTGTTCAAATTTTTTGCCTTAGTTTTTATACAGATTATGATCAGAGAGGGGGTTTGAGATCTTTACATACTCTTACACTGTGAGATTGCTCCTAAATAAATACTGATCTTCTAAGTCTGTACCTGAATTGTCCAGTGTCCCAGGATACAGAACAGCCTTTCCTGTTCTGCACATTGGGACACAGACACTCATGGACAAGTAAATGGTCAGAACAGAAGGAGAGAGCGAGAAAAAAGTACTTGTGGCCTTGTTCACAGAAGTGACTTGCAATCTATTTGGGATTTATGCAGTCATCTGAAGTGAATGAAAGATCATGGAGCCTGAATACCTCCACTATCTGTGGGCAATGTATTTTGGCTCCAGATAATCTCTGCTTTATGTCCATGCTGCTTAGCCACAGTCTATCTAGACTGATCTATCAGGCCTAATGTCTTTTTCATGTGCCGTTATTGCCATCGGATACCAAAAGCAGAGCAGCACTGAAAAAAATCTGCTGAGCTTTGTGGAGCCTCTGTCAGCCCTTGTAAAACCAGCACTGCGGTGTGGTTATTGTACAAAAAGAACTGAGATTGGTTCTGGTGGACCAAGGTCAGATCCAGAGCAGTGGTATTAATTAGACTGTCCCACTTTACCTTGGTGTGGGAAGAGTGGTTAACAGGAGGCAGAGACCTAACCCGTGCTGGTACAGTGAGGAGCTGTGTTCCCAACTCCTCTGTCCAGAGTCTGACCACGTGCTGGCACCCATGTGTCAGGAGGTGACAGTGGTGTGCACTGCCTCTGTGTTCTCCTGGTTCATTGATACAGAATCCAATTCTGCACAAAGACACTGTGCTCCTGAGAGCCCCGCTCTAGGTGCCCATGGAGGCAGAAGAGAGGGCTGTGCAGGCAAACCCTCTGGGATCTGGGAATGGGCAGCTTGGTTCTGCACAGTCTGCAATTTGCCACGTGTGTCTGAACTACTGAGATGAAATTTAAATTTAAAATTATTTAGAATTTAAAGAATATTTAGAATTTAAAGCATATTTAGAATTTAAAATTAGAGATATAGTCTATCCTGTACGTGAGGGGAAGTATGAATTTCTTTTTTTTCATGAAAGACAGATGTGTTATGAGTAATTCCTTCCAAAGCAGTAAGAAGAAATTTCATCTATCTATCCCATGCAAATAGGTATTTTCAAATCATGCTTTTAAGCAGAAAAAGAAGTACTCTATAAGCTAAGATCTATTTTTTCCACATAGAGGGAGGTGGTAGTGCTTGAGTTCAGAACCATCTTACCTTTTCCTTAGGATTTCTGCGTATTAGAATAATTTATCAATCTCAGTGGAGAAAGAAGTTTGAGTCTGTTTTTCTTCATTTGGCTTTTGAGTCTCTTTCAGATGGGGATCAAAACAAGCCGTATCCTGCGCCTGTGGAAAATACATTTATACTCAAGATATGCAAAACAGGATATGACAAAATTCTGGAGAAAAAGTACAGCACTGCTGATACATGAGGTTCTGGTATAAATCATTCCTCAGCTCTGGGATTCATGTTGGAAACTGCTCAGATAGATGATTTGATTCTTCAGAACTCCAAAGGAATAAATAGAAAGGAGAACAAAAAGACGCTGATTTAAAGTGAAAATGAAGTCATGTGTTTACACTGAAGGAGTCTAGTCCTCATCAGAATGTAATTAAAATGTATAATCTACTTTGGGTTTATATCTAGCAAATGACAGAATTATGATATAGTCATTTCATCAGAGCTTTCCAGCTTGGTCATGTGCTAAAATTAATTAGTTTGTCAGCTACAATGCTGGCTTACTTTTTATTTTATTTAGCTGCTGTTTGCTTACTTTTACCTTTTCTTTGCCTTTATTTCGAAGTTGACTCGTGCATGGTCGTTCTCTTAATGTAACTTAAAAGAACAGCATTTTCAACGTGATAAAATCTAAATAAGTGTCCTAGGTGTATAAAAATAAAGTGTTATTTAAGTGGGACATAAACTACTTCTGACACAAGCATCTATGTGATCCTGATCTATTTTTTAACACAAATTTCATGTTGGTGCTCCATAGCTCCTGCTATATTTTTGCCTACAGCTCTGTGATATAGGCAAGAGCTGTACAAAAGCAATAACAAAGCTAGCTTTTCACCTTCTCTTAAATAAATCTTTTCACACTAGACAGAACTTGAAGGTTGTACTCATTCCTAAGTAAAAACTACTAATATTGTCAGTGGGACTTCCCACTGAGGAATTGATGTTTATAATCAGCAGAAGCTACATCTCTCATCCACCATGTGTGCACTATCACATCATTGCAGATGCCTTCACTTCCGACTGTGCCTTTTCAGCACAGTAGGCATCTTCTCAAAGTTTAATCTAATGCAGAAAACCCCATCTTCCTGTCTTGCAGCAGAGAAGGACTAACACCAAAGAAAAACAACATTAGGTCCTAAGAGTTATGCAGTTTTGTGACTAATGTTTTAACTGCTTGGTCCTGGAATAGTACCTGAAAATTAGTTAAGTATTTACATTCCCTTAGTTAAACTTAAGATGTGCTTAGGGCAAGCTGAAGAGCTCTGTTCCTGCTCAGGGCTGGTTGGGAGAGGCTGTTGAATGCTGAATAATCCTGAACTTCTGTTATTGCAGGTAACTCTTCTGATGCGGTGCAGGTTGGAAAAATTTACTGAGAGTGGACACTTTCATCTGTTATGCTTGAATTATTAAATAAGGCTGATATCCTTATTACATGCAACTGTTACAGAAGAAAATGGATGTGCTAAATAAGTCTGCAAGAAACTTAGTTATCATAATTTCCTGGTTTTGCTTCATCCATTCCAAACTCAATTTTCCATCTTCCAGAAAAAATCCCCCTAGACAAAACATAGGTAAAGACTCAGGCCTCAAGTTCTACCACACTGTAGTAACTAATTTTCTGGATTCTGTCAAGTTTTAATTTGAATACGGGTGCTAAAACGCTTAGACCATTTGTACAGTGATCAGAAGAAAAACTAACTAAGGTACCTGAAGTCCTGTTTTAGGCTCCAGCATTCTTAGTGAAATCAATCCTTTAGGACAAGATCTTAGCAAGAGTCAAACTTCTTTCATTCTGACAGAGAGTGGAACAGTGATGATTAAACATAAAATGAATGTTACAATAATTAAACATAAAAAATAAAAAGCAATCAAAATCTATTAATCCAATAACTCATAAGTGCTTGCCTAGCCATATAGTCATACTATGAACTTCTAAAATCTACAGTGCCTAATGATTTCAAGTATTGCAAGACAAACTTGAGAATCTTGAGTAACTTCTAACAGAGAAACTATGTCAGCATCGAGAAGTGCCAAAGGCAGCTGCTCCAGATGTTTGGATTGTAGGACAGAAGAGATGCTTTTATTAATGTTTCAGTGTTTCCTTTTGTCTTTGGATCTGTGTTTGGGTGGTAAAGAAAATCTTCCTCAGATCTTTCTATTTTCTTTTCTTTCACAAGACGTTAGGCACATTTTCTCCCATGATCTTTGATCTTATTGATACAAGCACCTTAAAACATGCTGAGAGAGCAGCAAGCAGCAACAGAGTTAATTTACCCATTGAAATTACTTCATCTCTGACACAGACTCTCCCATATGCTCCTCTTTAGTATACAAAATCCCATCCAAGCCTCTGTAGAGCAGCAGAGGCAAAAAGGTCACTAAATCCAATGTGTTAGACTAAGATAGAGAGAATCTTCTACACGAAGAATGAACCTTACAGACACAAAGATCCCACACAGTAGATAGTGGGACTGTGTAACTTCCTTATCCCTTTGGCATGAGCACGTCTGTAAGCACCTTGTGCCTGAGCAAGACAGGACTTTCAAAACTGTTTTCCACCAGCTTCACCAGTTTATATTTAGGAAAACTGAGCGGATGTGAGGCTAAATGACTTTCCCAGATCACACTTTTGAAGTGTAAACTCCCATCCTTCTCCACAGAACACACTCAGATGCAGCATATCTTCTTTTCTTAGGTCTGCCTTTATCAGTAGCTCAAAAATTAATAAACTCAAAGAAACTCCTCTATTTTTTCAGTTTAATATCCAGTTTCTTTTCAAACTTGTTTTTGCTGTTACCTTCTTTCTTCGACTTGTGGTTCCCTTGTATCGCAGTGAGGTGAATAAATCCTTTCATAATCTATAAAGCAAAAGAAGAAACTGAATTATACAGCCTGACTTCTTGAATATAAGATGGTAAATAGGTAGACAGAGAGAGAGAGGTAGATATATATGTAGGAGAAGGAAGGAAGGAAGGAAGGAAGGAAGGAAGGAAGGAAGGAAGGAAGGAGGGAAGGAAGGAAGGAAGGCTAATTATGGATGTTATTAAAAATGCAGGATAAAGATACCATACACTGTATAATTTCATTTTTTAGAAATACTCTGTTTATATTCATCTGGAGGACTTGTTCTTGACATAAGTACCAAATATATCTTCTGGTAAAGTTTGTCTTCAGTGTTATTAATAGAAATCTCACACCAGTTTTCAGTATTCTGACAGTGGTTACATTCAGTGAGTCAATAACAGAATAAAATCATACTGCAGAAAACTTGCAGACATTGGACAGTATTTTCTCCTGTTCCTAAGATATATTTTATCTTCATGTCAGATAGGAATATATGAGGAGGATTATTTTAGTCCCTGTTTTTAACCTTCCTTTCTTTTACAAGACAAAAAGAAAATAATGTCTCTTACAAGCATTCCAAATTAAAGGGTAAAATGGAACAGCATCCCTCTAGTGTTACATTTAAAATTACTTATGCTTAGTTTAGGATTATTAATTTGAATATGTAATCATAACTGGTGATCAAATAGAAAAATACTTGTTGTTTTGAAACCTTAATTCCCTTTTTGTTTAGCATATTCTCTACACCTTTCCAGTTTTGACTCCTGATTCCAGGTTTATTCTCCTCAAGCCAAGTCATCCTGGAACTTTTCTACCCTCCTATCCCTCTATTCTATCTTTTTCCCTCCAACAGTCGCAGTCTCCCAAGTCCAGCTTACCTCTTCCCTTGTACCCCCATGAAGGCACGGACTTCCCATGGAGACTAAGTAGTTATTCAGTGAAGACTCAACACAGAAATTGCCAGTGTGGATGAAAATGGATGAAAATTTCAGTGCAGAAAGCACAGTGCAACAGGAACAGCCCCAACAGGGTGGTCTCTCCATCACCACAACATTTTCTAAATCTTAAAAGAACTTGATCCTTATTTTGAGAAAAAATGTAATAACCAGATCATTTGAAATTGGCAGCTAGAAAACGGGTAATTGTAAAAAGCCCTAATGCAACTCACAGCTGGAAGTCTCAGAATCACTTTGTTTTTCAGGTGTTCATATGTTTCCTTAATGGTTTCAGTCTGAAATGGAAAATGTCGGTAAAAGCCACCAAAGCTTTTATTCAGCGGAAAATACAGCTTCCTCTGAATCTATCCAGATTAGTTTGATTTTATGTGGCCATGTGGAAGTTCTGCAGATATTGAACCTGGTATGACCGAGGGGTTTGTATTAAATTGGGATATTTTGACAGACTACTTCCTTCTGATCCTTGCTTCTTTTGGTTGAGAGAGGAGAAAATGAAGAGAGTAAGAATGGTTAGGGAAAGATGGACTTTTTCATTTGGCAGCTATTTTAAGCAAAACCAAAAATGGGGCTTGTGGAATAGAATCATGGTATCCTCAAAAAAGACATAAGACATGAATACTACATCTTTCTGAAATGAGGCATGCACTTTTGATATGTGAACGTCTCCCACTTCATGACACAGATACCTTGTTGTCCTGTTTGCAAAAAAATATATAATTTCAATATTAAATAATATAATTTCAATTTTCAGGAAAAATGCGTAATTTGAAATTTAATTTATCTTCTTGTGCTGAACACGTTCATCAACAGAATCTTTCAGATTCAGATTGATTTCTGCATCAATCAGAATCTGTGTGTGAAGAGACTAACAGCCTTGGGGCACATACTGCAGCAGTGATTTGTTTATAATTTTCAGATTCATATACAATTTAAAAGCTTACTGAATTTTCTGATTTCCATGTTTTCACCAGGTACATTTTCAGTGTGTAGCACCATGACTCAGATTTTTCAGATTTGACTTATTCCTTTGTTGTAATTTTTAAGTGCTTTTTTCTTTTCCTTGATGAATATTTTAATTATTTATTTATTTTTTAATGTTACCACATCAGTTCTGTTTCCACCTGGTTTAGGATATTAAACACTGCATTTATGACTGCTGTCAATAGCTTGATTTTATGACAGAGGGCATTGAAGTTAACAGCTTATAGGTTTTCATTTGCATGCCATGTGTAGATATTTCTACCCAGTTCTCCATACATATCTGATGGTAACTAGAAGGTAAAGAATACATTAAAAAATGTATTAAATGCATTTAGTTCTTTCCGTTGATGAAACGTGTGCAAACAGTTTCCTTCATTTTCATATTCATTATTAATGATTTGTAATTATTCACCAAATATAATTCGAAGAAAATTCTTTCTAACTTCTGTAATGTTATTGAGTGTATTAGCTAGTTAAAAGCAAGCTAGCATGACAGGGTGATAAACAATAATAACTCTATTTGATTAAAAAGCATATTTCATTACATATCGTTCTGAATATCTGAAAATTTTCTTTCAGTGTGCAATGTATGAAATAGGTAACATTTAATATTCAGGTTTTGAGTGAATTAATGTACTGCTGTTGATTTACCAATTAGTTGGTTTTCTAGACTTAGAATCATTTAATAGTTTGGATTGGTAGGGAACATTAAAGGTCTTCTAATCCAAGCCCTCTACAATGAGCAGGGACATCTTCAACTACAGGAGGTTGCTCAGAGCACCAATCCAACCTGACCTTGAATGCTTCAAGGAATGGAACATCCACCTCCCTAGGCAACCTATATCAGTGTTTCACCACCCTCCTTGAAAAAAATCTTCTCTTAGTCTATATCTATCCTCTTTCAGTTTAAAACCACGACCCCTTGTCCTATTGCCACAGGTTGCACTAAAAAAGTTTGCTCCTATCTTTCTTACAAGCTCCCTTTAGGTACTGAAAGCTGGGATAAGGTCTCCCCGGAGCCTTCTCTTCTCCAGCCTCAAAAACTCTGCCTCTCTTATAGGAGAGATGCTCCAGCCCATTTGATCCTATTGGTGGCCCTCCTCTGGAACTCCTCCAACAAGTCCATTTCTTTCCTATGCTGAGGACCCCAGAGCTGGATGTACTACTCCAGGTGTGGCCTCAGGAAAGTGGAGTAGCAGGGAAGATTCACCTCGCTCAACCTCCTTCTGGCCACATTTCTTTTGAGACAGCCCAGGACAGACTTGGCTTCCTGGGCTGTGAGTGCACATGCACTTGACCTTGTTGAACCTCATGAGTTACACATTAGCCCACTTCTAGAGCTTGTTCAGATCCCTCTTCTTCTCTTAGTGGTGATGAGGTTTTTTTACATGAGCGAAAGGATTTCTGCAGAGAACATCAGCCATTGTGCAGAGGAGATGTGTTCCGTAATTACACTTGTCGCTTCCAGTTTGGCTGGAAGAGATGAGCCACAACTTGCCAAGGATACCAAGGTTTCTGATTGTTGTGTCTGAGGCTTTCTTTCAGATCCCTGCAGGGCCTTAAAGCTTTATGCTCTGTTCTGTCCTTCTAAATATTTTGGTTCAGAATGGTCACTGTTAAAAGGTAACAGTATTACACCTCTCTTCATCCCTTACGAACTCCTTTCTATACCACTCACTATCTTGTTGTTTTCCTCTTGAGATCTCAACGAATTTCTCAATGAAAAGCACCCTAAAAGAACTTTCATTCAAAATAAGATAATAAGAGAACAGGTGGGAATCTCTAATGGAAATATAAATAGGACTGTAAGACCCTGGGAGGTCCATGGTGTGAGCAGAATGAGTTCCAGATGGAGTATGGGCCACTTCAGAAAACTAGTGTGTTCTACCATATCCTCTGCTAAGATGTCATCCAAGCAACTATTCCAGTCGGATTATTCCAAAAGATTTCATGGATTGTCCAAGACCTGAAGTTTTAGTTTGCTAATAGTGGCCTAGTTACATCTTATCTATAGGTCTCAGCACTCATTAATATCTGAATGGGTATTTTCAGTTTCTGTGCACCCCACTGGAGCTGGTTACTTTTAACACTGACACGTGCTGTCTTTTGTGTCCAGACCTACAGGTTCATCATTACTTTAGTCTTTCTTTCATAGAAATCCTCATGCTACTCTAAGTTTTCTAACATAAGATTAATTGTTGTTGTTATTACTATTATTACTATTATTAGAAAAATTATTTCTGTGTTCATCTGTAAGTAATCCCAATAATTCTAGCTACTGAATTTACATTGTTTAAAAATGGAAACAGGAAAAACCAACCCTAGCAAAGAGCAGTCTTGGGTCTGTGCCTAGATAATCATTAATTCTGCCAAGAAAGATGAAGTATTTTGTTTTCAGTACATTAGAGGCTAGGCCAAGAATTATATAAGGTAACTCCATTTTCATGGTGAATGCATTTGAAAGAGTGTGTATTTCAAAAGAACTCAGTGAGAGTTTACTAGACATGTAATAGGAGAATAAAGCAGGAGGTTCTAGGTACAATCATCTCAGAGCTTCTTGATAGGTCTCAGCTGCAGCATTACAGTACAGTATGCCTGTATGTATTTCACACCAGAAGTACCAGGCCTCAGGGGATAGCAACATAATGCACCTGAGATGTAATTTTATTTTGTTTTTCATCTATGAAGGAGTATTTTTGTTTGAATGCCTTTTTGACATTAAAATGCACACCACTTAATTTTCAGACAGCAATTTTCACACTTCTCCCTAAAACCAAATATATTGTAAAGTATTGGTTGCCCTAAAGCATATATAGACGTTATTAAACTTCTCAGGACAATTTTTCTCTAAATAATGTTTTGCTTGAGAATGTTATTCTAACAAAACTAAAATTTTTCAACAACAACAAACTCAGTCTGGGGACACAATGTTTTAAATCTCAATGACATGCTTTTGAGTTGCCAGTATTTCTCCTCAAGACACTTTCAGAAACACCTTTAATGCTTGTTTTAAAACTATGGTGTTCAGAATTCTGTTTTGACTGAATTATTGAAAACACTATGTTGAATTTACAAAAATAAGAGTATGTTCTAAGCATTTTTCTCAAAACGTGTTTTGTATATTTCAAAACGCACCTTTTTTTAAAATTTTATTTTGTCTGCAGAGAAATTTAGGTAAATAATATAAAAGGTGGCCTTTTTCCTAAACACATACAAACATGAACTTTGGAAAGAAAGAATCCAAAACATTGGAACATAAAGATATTAATTTTTCTCCAAATGTTCAAATACTGAACATCTGGTTTAGGGAGATGACAATTAGAAAAGTTTGTAGCAAACTTCACTCATCTGATCTTATATACTTGCAGCATCCTTCAAATGTATGTATGTATAATCCATATAATTCCAAAATATTAGAACTGAATTTCTGCAAATATGGGTATATTTCCATGAATGTGAAATCAGGCTTTAAAAAAGAAAAAAATTGGGGCAGTACACACATACCATAGAAACACAGCTGAAACATTGTTCTAATTTCTGCAGTTGTAGACATATCTTTGAGATCAGCCTTGTTATGGTTATGTGAATCTATATGAGCACACCAAGGCTGAAAATCACGGGTGTGTTGCACACATGTAATTTTTTTAAGATTTTAAGATTTTCCTAACAGAATTCTATGAATAATGATTATTCTGCTGGGCATTAGTCACACCTGAGAGAAAGCAAGACAAAACAGATTATTTGAGCATTTTGTCTGTGGGTCAGACTTAAGCACACAAATAGAGTATTATTTGCCCTTAAGGTGTCTTTCAAGTAGCTGGTGTGAGTATTGTTGGCACTTCAGGAGATTTCATGAGCTTCTACTCCAGCAGTCAGCCTGTGATTTGGGTGAGATGAGCACTAAACTCTGCACCAGCATAAACACAGTACTGAAAGCATCATGAGACGACTCCATTTTGTCTGTGCCAGTTGCAAGTTACCTTTGTGGAACTCGCCGGGCTGTTAGGTTGTGATCACTGCAAGGCTTGTGGACAGAAAAACTTCATTAAAACCACAGCTTTTACTACTTTATAATTATTCACCATTATTTTCCAAAATAATTAATGAAGTCTAATAAGCTCAGTTTTCTAACAGAAGGTTGTTGTTGCTGTTGCTGTTTTTGTTGTTATGATGGTTTGCTTTTTTAATAAAATTTGAAAATCCAGAGCAAATAACTAAATGTCAGCTTCTTTGAACATTTTTATGGCATTCCAAAATGGGATTGCACCAAGTTGCCACTTCATTATTAAACTGATTCATGTACTTTTATCAGCAGAGACATCAAATAAATGAACTGTGCTTATTATCTACTTGCGGAAAAGTATATGACCTTCCTAGTATGTTTTTTTGTGCTAAATTGCCTCCTACCACAGCTCTTGTCTTAATGATTAAATTTCATCAGTGTGATTTTATTCCTCCACCTGATTTATATTAAAAAACCACGTTTTCTGCATTTTCTCCATTTTCACTTTCAGTATTTGCCTAGTAGATACTCTTTCAGAAATGTTTTAATTTTTCTTTTTCCTTTTATTTAGTACTGATTTACACATACATGTGAAAACCATTCTTGAACTTCTGACTCATGTTCAAAGGCTACAACTTCAGTGAATTACTGACACAAATATGAATAAAGGAGGGAAAAAGTTTATTCTTTGCTGTATGACATGTATTACATGGCTGGTGAACAACCTCAAAATCCCAATGACCGTTTACTGACCCCATTTCTGGGAAAGGTTCCATCAAGATACTCAGATACCTGTCTTGAGCCACTAGCTCAATTTCCAGCAGTGTTGATGATCTCCTATGTGGGCACATTGAAGTCAAATTTCTGGTAGATGAGTTCCTGAGTTCACTACTGTCCCTAACCTCTGGTTAACAGTGTATAAGATAGTCAGCATCATTAGAAATCTATAGTCACTCATATACTGTGATCTGCATAGATAGCATAGCAATAAAAATCTACTTGGACTTCTCATTTCCAGAACAATAGCAAGCTCATCACAAGTTACAATAGCACAGAAGCAAAACAAATCTGGTGACAGCGTATATGTCCCATGTCCCATAAAGTTTTTTCTACATGCAAAAATCATTGCTTCACTTTTTCCTGCTTCCTTTAGAAGTATTTGCTTTCTTTGTAAGACATATCAGATTCAAGCGAAGTTTTCTTCCTCGATTCACAAGACTGTCAGTGTGCGGACAGATTTTAAAAGTACTGCATACCAGGAGGACTGTCTCAGTAACTGGAAAGCATATAACGACCTTTCCCTTTGCCTTCTCTGGACATCTTGAACTTTTCCTTCAAAGCTCAATATTACGGGAGGAGTAGGGACAGTCAGAATATGATGCATGCATGCCTGCATGCACAAGGAGAAGAAACATTCTACATATTTCAGTGTTTTCTGCTGTCATGCCTTCACAAACTGGCCCCTATCACGTCTGCAGAGACAAAAATTGAAAGTGTTGCCACCCATGATGTCTCTCAGTAGACTCTAGGTACATATTTTAAACCATTCATATTCTTTCTATTTAAATCTCTACTGTACTAAGTTCTGGACACATTTTGTAAGCAAATCTGTTACTATGAGACTACACAGAAGAATGAAATCTTTTGTGTCTAAGATGACAGTTCATGGTCAGTTTATATGAACTTAAAGTGTGGCAAATATTTTTCTTTATGTCTGAATTCTCAGAGGTAAAATTCAACATTTTTTCCCTTTCTCAAGAAAATTTCACTAGTTTCAGAAAGTATTTAGAGGGATCTTTATTTGATTAGTGAAAATAATTCCACTCAGAGAGCTTGCAATCCATGCAGAGTTAGTAAGACTATTTCCTTTTCGGCATCTTGATTTTTCATGCCAGCCGGGATGCCTAAAATGTCCTGTCTCATTTCTGTAAAAATAGGGGATTTCCATCTATTCTGAGTATATTAAGAGTGTGGCTGATAATATGCCTTTAAGCTTCAAAGACTGCAAGACCTTTCACGTCATCAAAATGCAGTAGAATATCAAGACGTGAATAAACTGTCAGCAGTCATTGAGCGTGTACAACACAAACGAAAACCACGTGTTCCGCAACTGCAAAATGAAATGCTATTAGTAGCTTCAAAGTCTCTTTTAATTTCTAGTGTTTATTTTCCATAGCACAAGCCAGCAGAAAATATTCAAGGCGTAATGTCACTTTGGAGAGCTGATAATGATATAAATCAGCTTCAGCAGAAAACAGCAGAAAAATAATGTAGAATGCAGGCTTCTTATTTTTTATTTTTCCTTAAGTTAACACAGACAGGATATTTCAATGTTCCATGCATCATGAAACAGTTCTATTTGTTGTGGTGATCCTTTGCTAAATGACTAAGCTTCTTGCTAGTTCTCTACGAAGCAATGATCATTTCCATAAATGTGGTCCAGTTTCAAATGGATAAATCAGGATAACAAGAACAATAAAACAGGGTAACGATAGTTATATCAAAGTCTCCCCTTTTACCTGAGATGATTTTCAATGATTAGTCAAAAATAACTTGACAAATTTTTTCCTAACATAAAATATGCATGCTCTTTTCTAATAATTGCTCATCCTCATTATTCAGAAGGTATTATTTTGATTTTTGTTATTCAGAAAAAATTCAAAAATTTTGCATCAAATTCTGCAAGAAAGACACACTATGACATTTAGAAATTGTGGAACCCAGTGCGTATGAGTGGTAGGAGTATGTAGGCAGGTGGCTGCAATCTGTGCTGGAGCTCGCAGTCTTCTGAGTCTTGGTTATGATTTCTCAGAGCAGAGCTCCAGCAACACACAGCAACCAGGAACAACCACCTGCCCGCTGCGGTCTTGCTGTCGCAGTTCTCACTTCTTCGGGTACTGACCGCTGAAGTCCCGCTGCGGCAGTTCTCACCCAGGTATAGACCTTGGAAGACCCCTCTGGGTGTTTTTGACCAGGGCCTCAAAGGGAGTCATCTTGCAACTCCCTCCTGCCGCGGCACTCCTCACCTCTTTGGGTATGTTGGACCACAGGAATTTTGCCACGGCGGTTGTCACACTGCATGGTGGTATCACATCGGGGTCACCACTTGTGCCGGAGCTCACAGTCTTCTGAGTCTTGGATTATGATTTCTCAGAGCAGAGCTCCAGCAACACGCAGCACACAGCAACCAGGAACAACCGCGATCAATCAGGCAAAGTTTTGCTTCCTACTTGGAACAAGAATATTTCATACAGAATATTGTGCCATAGCACGATACTAACCCTCCCAAAATGACTGTGGGAAACTATAAGAAAATTGAAAATCAAACAGAACCAGGCTATTTTGTAGTATTTTATGCATTGTTCCATCTTCTTTTGTGCTAGGAAAGCACAGTATTTGGCAAGCCAGACTGGAAACATATTTTAAAAATAACGAGGCTTTCTTCCTGTGAAAAGACATCAAAAACAGGCACTTGACTATCTGAACTCTCTATCAGAGTCTGAATTTAAATTTTTTTATTTGAGTCATTTTCTGTATGGCAGTAAATCTTGTATGATCAGTATCTGGATGTATCAATGCATAGTTCTTTTTTCCTTGCTGTTGTATATTCTTTGAATTTGTCAGCCCATTAGTTGGTCCAGTTCAGCTACATTAAATAAACACTTAAGGTGTTAAGAAAATTTCTGGATTAAACTTCTGTCTGCACAGAAAGAACGCACTGTATGTGAATCACACATACACATAAGCACTTGAAAGAAAGGGGGTCGTCAGTGTGTTTTAAAGTGAGAAGGAGAAGTAAAAAGGCAAATGCAGAAAAGCACATGGTTTGGAAATTTCATTATTGGTAAACCATGCTGTTTCATCTAGATAAAAAGGAAAGAATATGTGGGCCATGCTGATGTAAGATTACTTCTCTGTTAAAAAGCAGCTAGAATGAAATCAAATTAAAAGGAACCTTAATCATCTCAGTAGTTAACCTAATAGGAAAAGTACAATTTCAGTTTCTATTATCAGCTACACATACAAATGACACCAATGACTTCAATAGAGCACGATGAAAAGCAGTGAAAACAGAAAGCACTATGGAAACCCACATGGACTGGGAAAATGCCACATGTGGCTGCAGTATAAAGAACAAACTCCTGGATATCACCAGTGACCATTTCAAACTCTAATTGGCCTATTCCATTGCAAAAGATGCAAATGTTTGACTGGTTTTCGGGAGCACCTGGGACTCTACGTCTTCAAGAGTGATTCTACAGCTGAAGAGGTTGCAGTTACATTGACTCAATAATCTCATAGACTCCAAAAGCCCAAAAAAATTAATGAAGTTTTGTTTAAGCAGTAAGAAAGTGATTGACACAAGAAAACAGTTAAAATTATGTTAAAAATAAAGCACCTGAGAGAATTTAGTTTTTACAAAGGTATACCAACACAACCCAGGCCAAAAGATTCCTCAAAATCTCGATGACAACTTTGAGGAACAGATCTAAGGGAGCAGACTCCAAAAGATGCTGTCCTTGTTCTACTGCTTGTCAACAGAGTGGATCTCATGAGAGAAGTGGAGAGTGACCACCCTAGAGTTACTACACTGAGGGCAGACTTGCCAAAATCTTGCCAGAACCAGCACTGGCCATCATGTGAGTCTCTAGGGCAGATTGCATATTTGATATCAGCATTGGTGAGGGAGGATCTACTCCTTTGTTTTCTTCTAAAGCTGGAGCACCATTTCCTTGTCTGTAAGCCCTTAAATAGGAGGCTGATTTGTCTCAGTTTTTTACAGTATTGATGGGAAAGCTGCACAGGCAGGGCTGAGAGCTATCATGGTGGAGTTCTATGATGTACTGCTGTTCGACATTCTTCTGTGACCGTGGGATAACTTTTGTTTACATTTCTTAGAAATTTGACGTTACACCAACAGCTTTCACTCATTTGTCATATCAATATTCCTTTTCCATTTGTTTTGGTTATAAAGCAGAAATTAGACCAGTATGGGCCTCCCATATGGTTTTTTTTATTTGACATAATTGCCACATTCTTTCTCTTTCTTAGAATTCTTCTCAATATTTCTTATAATGCTCAATCTTCCTACTGGTAGAATGATATTCTGGCCTCTGGTGAGGAGGTAATGAATCCAAATAACTAAAATGTGGTGGTCAGGATACCCTGTGACATGCATAAAACTGGTGCTTCTGTCTCTGCTTTGAATCCAAGAATGCCGAAGTGGACCTCCTGCATCTCAGATGCTTGTCTTTTTCCCTGAGCTATTTGCTATTCTGAGAAGGACTTCAAAGGGTTTTCAAGCTCAAATCTCACAGATCCTTGGGCTCACTGAAATGTCAACAAAGAGGATATTTTCAACTCCTCAAAGCTTTCACCACAAAAGAAAATGCTTTACCATCTAGTTCAAATTAGTTACTGCTGCTTGCAGAACTTACTGTTGCAAAGACCTTAGGTTTGTTCCTTCTTTCCACTGTTAAGTATTAGTCTTCTGGTCTATATGCAAAAGGAAAAAAGTCCAGCAGCAGCTGTGTGAAGTCTTTTCCAGCAACAGCTGGCTTACAGAAGGAATAGGGGCCTAAAAATGGCTGTCTTACTCACTTGAGTCCAAGTATACTCCCTTGGTATGTTTTAATGCTAAAGTTTCATATAGCAAAGTAAAATGAGATGTTCAGTCTAGCTATAACAGAAATTCTTGAATTTAAATCAGTCATTAGTGAAGCATTAGGCAGTTCAGAAGCAAGGTGCAGTTGTGAAAGCCAGACCCATCACCTGTTCCTTGCAGACAAGTTCACCCTTTTTGTCTCTGTTGTTCCTGTCATTGGCTACCACGTACCTTTGATGGTCTCTTCTACATAAACACGAAGATTAAAACAAAATCTTTCTCAGGAAATTTTGATGGCATAAAAAGTTTTGAAGGTAAGGTATTAAAAGTGTTGCTTTTTTATAACTCTGGGATTGCAAATTACCCTAAGACACCATTAAAAAAAGTACATAGAATTTCTAAAGATGGCAAGAGAGGCAAACAGATAAAAACCCTGGAATGAGTTTGAAGGAAAACTGAGCCAGAGTCTTTAAAGGGATAAGACGTTACTGGATTAATATGGAGGTTACTATTAAGTTCTTCCATTTGGGAATGATCTGGCTCAGCTAGTCTTTAGGAGTAAAGACTATCTGCAGCCTCTCCTACCACTTTATCTTTTCCAAACCAAATAGAATCTTGGCATCTTTCAGGACACGGAAGCAGCAGGAAAATGCAATCAGAAGATCTGTACTAGACCTGTTGTTCCAATCAGTGGGCCTAGTTTTCACTTGCCTCACATATTTCAATATTGTAGTCAACTGCCCTTTTCTGTAATTATAGATTTATGGTTTGTATTTACAGGCTTATGAAGAGGAGTGATAAAAGACCTTTGAGTTGATTGCACACCATGCAGAGTCTAAAAGTATTCTTCAATGATTATATTGACTGACTTTATGACCCCTTTGTGCTGACAAAACCTCATAAAAAATCACATAATGTGAAGTGGAATGCATCATTGCACAGGTGTAAATGACTACACAAGATGCAAGGAAAGCAGAATCAAGCCGGTGGTACCTAATAAACACTTTCAGCCCAGGAACTGTTGCAGACTCTCATGTAAATACTTAACATGTGGTTCTGCTCTAAAAAGTGACTATAAAATGCATTGTGGTTTTTTATTGCATTTCAGTGATACCATATTACATTTGCTCAGCTTACAAGCAAAAAACTTTTTTTTCTAATGGACATGTTAGCAAACTCCATGCAAACATTTAAATTCAATTTTCTTTTCTTTTAATGAATTTCAAGAGTAAAGGTTATCCAGACTCAGCTTTATCTCATGGATACCTCTGCAAACGTACAGATTTTACTTCTTAGAGCACCAAAACATGCTGCAGTTTCTGAACATTGAATTAAAAGTTTTCAAAAATCATATCTGAAAAATGGTACACTGTGGTCTCATACTGAATTTCTGATGAACCAGATTGATTATAAAATCCAGCCTAAGCTCTTATTCATGTTGAATCTTTAGTTTTTTTCTCTTCATAGTTTTTCCCAAATTTGTAGAAATAAAACCCAAGTAGTTTTATTGTTCATTTAAGGTACAGTTTCTCATGCAAAATGGCCTTTTTCAATTTAATAGTAGTGTGGGTAAAATAAAATTTAGTTTAATAGTTAAAAATTTATAATGAAGGCCACTTAAGCTCAATTATTCCCCAGAGGGGCAAAACTCCCATTGCTTAAAATACTAGGAAATCAGGATATAGGATATTGTCTGAGTCTGGACACAGTATGAATAAAACATGTTCACAATAATGATGTTGCAGTGGCAGGGAGGCAGACTGGGTAATCTCACAGGTCATTTCCCTACTTACGCTTTGCATTGGCATTCTCTGCAGTACTGAAAATTTGATTAATTTCCTTATATGGGGGCCATCACAGCCTGAGAACTGAAAAGAGAGGGATGTAATGGCCTAATGCACACATTTATCTTGGTTCTCCTTAATTTTGAGCTGTAAAGTGCAATTCACTCCAAAAACCATCTGCAATTCTAAACAGAGCAGCAATCTAGTGCAGGGAAATTTCAGACAATCAAGAAATTTCTCAACTGTCTCTTCATACAGGGTATGGTCTCTGTGTGGGAGTCAAAGGGAGTCTGTCTCAAGTTTGAACTGAATTAATTATAACCTTGACCCTAGTATAATTTTTTTTTAATATATTTTGGGGGTAAGAAAATGTCACAGATGTTTGACATCACATTAGGCATATGCCTGCCAGGACCCCATGGGGGCTGAGATCTCCCTGAGGGCTGTGGGAACCCCCAGGACAGCAGGGCAGGGCCTGGCACCCAGGGCCATCCCACCCTCAGCCAGGAACTGCAGCCTGGGGCACCAGGGAGCCCCAGCCCCAGGCATCGGGCACCTCCCTGAGCAGGAAAATAGCCTCACTCTATTAATTATTGAAGTAAGAACTCCAAATGCTCATCTTAGAATCCTCATCCATGTGAGTAAGAGAGGATAAAGATACCATATTTAGGATTTGTGGCCATGTTCTCATTCAAACACTATGTTATTAACACAGAAATAAGGGTATGAAACCAAAATTAGATACTGACAGCAGCACTAACTATTGCAATACCTAGATCCTAAATAGGAAGAGAAAATCATGTCACCAGATACACAAGCTCTGTACAGGACAAGAACATGTAGAAAGAGTTTAGTCTCATGAAGGGTTTTGAATCAATTTTGATGCTGTAGGGAGGTTTACCCAAAAGCAGCACTCCCACCTGCCTCCGATGAAGAGGAAATCCTTAGGCTAAGAGGATTCCTTCAGCTCTGGTCTTCTCTGGGGCTCATGGGTGTTTTCCTCTCTTTCTTTATCATAATCAACTAATTCTAGAGGTTTCTTAAGTATAACAGAACAGATACAAGGTCTTCCTCAGCCTGAGGAGACATAGACTTTCACAACTCCTCAAGACCACACTCTGCACAGCCCTCAGGGGGGCCTGGGAAACCACACACTAGGCAAGAGTCCCTTCTTGGGAGGTACCCGGGTCTATCTCCTTGTCCATCAACTGCTTAACACCAGGAGCTCAAGTGATCTTCAGAGCAGGGGAATAAACTCAATTTTCTTCTCCCCAGTGAATTCCCAGTTAATTTATTTAAAGATTTATTCCTTCTGGGTTTCCCTATCTAGCCTTAGCAAGCTCACGTTGCTTTCTGATTTTGCAAATGTGGAATGATGGGCAGAAATTAACCCTGGCATCTCTCTGTGATCTGACCATTCACCTCTGAACACGTCAGGATGCTGCAGTGGATGGCTCCCATGAGAGGAAGCTGGGAGCTCAGGGTGGCCAAAAGATTGGCATTGTGCTCTCCCATGGTCCATCCAGGAGCACTCAGCAAGCGGGCAGGGAAGGGACAGGGATTGTGACCATGGCCAGCCCAGAGCCCTGCAAACACCTGGCACGACCACAGTGATGAGTTAGTCAGGTGTGAAGCCCAGTGGGGGCAGTAGGTGATGGACAGCAGGTACAAGGTTGGGCACAGACTGTGGTGTAGCTCAGGCAAGGACCAAGGCTGAGGATCTGGTCTCAGATGCAGTTCCCAAGAAAATGGGAGCTGTGAAATTGCCCGAGTGAGACTCCCCTCTCTTTCTGTCCTGGGTATTTCCCAATGGTGTGAGCACAGGTACCCCAACCAGGCTGCAGCAGCGCTGGCTGGAGCAGGGGCAGCCTGTGCTCCAGGAGCTGGAGCTGGGAAGGATAGCAGATTCATGGGCTGCACTCAGAGCCTGAGAGCATGGAAGCAGGGTGCCGTGATTCCCACATATTCTTCGAAAAGATTCATCCATTGCCACATGTGTTCGAAAAGTCTGGCTGTGGATACAAGAGTGCCCTTCAGATGGCAGTCCTTTTGTCCTGTGTCCATACTTGAAAGCTGGAGAGAGATGTCATCCCAGCTCAGGGCTACAAACCCAAAGAACTGCTGTTTCCAAGCACCTCTGTCTAGGGCTGTATGCTCATGGGGAAGTGCAGATATTGTCTTGACACAGACTGACATAGAACTTAGGCGGTTGCATTTTCTCTGTTCTTCTCCACCAGGGAATGACAGACAAGCACACTGCCAGTTCCACAGTAGTGGATGGAAAGATGCAGATTGTTGTTTTAGGCTCTCAGCAAAGAACCAGGAAAAATACAATGATTTGGACAGCTATCCAAGGCATATAGCTTAGAAATTACAAACATCTGTCAAAATATTTAAGCAAAATACAGACTTGTTGTATGAGAATTGCGTCTCTGAGACTTAACCCACTGTTTCTAACTGAACCCACAGACTGTATTAAGATTGCATGCTTCTTATTTTATACAAAAAAAGGAGTTTCATTTATTAATGCAGGTGAAGTCTGTAACCACATTTGTTTTTAATAGCAAATTAGTTCATTATTAGGTCTTGATAATATCTCAGGCCTGGCATAACTCTCTCCTCTGTCTTTTTAATATTTGTTTTCAACTAAATATAGCTCACAGTGAGTTATTAAGCGACAAGAATTGCTCTGGTTTGGCTAAGACATGCTGTGTGAAATGACTGTCTTCTGATCTCCCTTCCAGCTATTTCTTAACATCTTAGAATTATGTGGAAGTGTCCTCCTTGGAAAGTAATAGCATAATAAAGAAATACTACTTTCATGCTGGCCAATGTCCATAAGCTTTTACTTCTCTGTTTTGATGCAAATGAACAATTTATTCACTTAAGGCAATATTGTATGTGAAAGAGAAATCAGAGCATGTCTGCAATTCAGTTACATATTACTCCTACACACATCTTTTCATCAGACTCCAAAGGTATTCAGGAAATATTGAGATTTTTCTGTCCTCAATGAAGTCTTCTCTACTCTGAGAAGCCCATTGAAGAGTACATAAACTCATTGGGAACATTCAGGCAGCCCAATTCTTGGGCAAGTTCATATTGTCATGAGGTGAGATGGTAGCCTAAAATGCCCCTGCGTTCTGAAAAACGCTTGGTATTTCTTTATGAAGTTGAAACTAAAGGGCAACTGTATTGAGCTCTAGATCACCATTGACGATACCAAAGACCAGATACTTAGATCACACTCATATCCAAACAGTTAGACAACCCAGCGTCTCCTCTCTAGAACTTACTTTCTGTGTTCTGCCTGCTGTCAAAATTAGCTTTGACCCTTACCATGGCCAAACAGTCCTGCAACTGCTGATTTTGCTCTCTTCTACTTACAAACAAACCAGTATGATCTTATTCAGGTTAAGCTACAATATACCACAATTTTGAATTTTGGTAGAGCAGCATGGTAAACTGTTTTCTGTCCCTTGGAACACATGAGAGACAAAACCTTTACAAAGTCTGCTGGATACTCCTAGAAGCAGCTGCCCTTTGCACAAGCATGTAATTCATTTCAACCTGGAATTGTCTGTAATCCTCCCTTAAAGGGAAGTTTACCTAGGAGACCATGTCTTAAAAACCTTTTTTTTTGAAGTAATGCTGTAGAATAAATAAACTCCCAAACAAGCACTATTTGTAGCAGGATGAATGAAGTGATTTGAATGTAAAAATGTCTGCAGACAGATTAAATGGCATGAATGAAAGTGAAATGACCCTTCTTCAAGACATAAGCACTTGTGTCATTCTTTGTATAAGGGAGTTAAAGTTGAGAGCTGCCATAGCTGTTGAGCTGCTAATAATTTCTCCCTCCTGGTTCTCCTCCTCTTCTTTTCCTAGTTTTCCCCCTAGTTTTTCTCTTCTTTCCACTGAAGAACAGTCCTGTTCCTTTGGCTGCTGCTGTATTTCTCTCCATGCCTCTGACTCACAGGTAGCACAGTTGTGCTTGTAACCTCTCTGTAGTAAATTAACCTTCATGGCATCTTTTGCATAAGTTTGAAATTGATTTAGATCTTCACCCTGACTCATAAGCATATGATGCTCAACCACCTTCCAATAGTTCTCACAGCACTGGTTTCTGGTACTCACATTATATGCTCTGTTTTTTGCCTATTCATTTTTTTTTCTTGATTAATAAAAAACAATACTTTACCTAGCTTGTAATCTTTATTTCTTTCCAGAAATATGCCCAGTATAAATTACACAATCAGTAAATTAATTTTGTTGTTACTGACTCCTTTCATTTTTTTAGCAGAAAAATCTGGGAGTATTATATAGAGATGCAAGAGCAAAGTATATATATGAAAAACATTTTTCCTTGATGTTTGAAAATTGTTCACTATTAAAGAGCCCTGATCAAGAGAAACCAAACCTGAGATTTTCTTAATTTCTTCCCAGACATGAAACTTGGTTAAACAAGTATGACAGCACTGGTTCAGATGCGGCATTCCTCACCTCAAGGAGCTCTACTCAGACCATATCATGCACTTTAAACACCAGCACCTGCTTGTATAAATTTTTTTATTGTAAGGCAAGACCTATACTCCTGCTGCTTTTAACCACTGGGTGCCACCTAGTCTGAGTTTGTGATCTACAAGGATTCTTTGATATCAACAGAAATACTGAGTGATGTGGTAAGTCTGTGACTCCAGCAAAACAACAAAACAGATCTTCCACCAGGTTATGAGAAAATGCTATCCAGACTTTGACCAGCACTAAGACACCTAATCCCTTTGTGTATTACAAATGCCTCAAAAGCGTATTTCTTTAAGTTTATCTTTCTCCTTGATCTTCTACTGTATTATCCTCTAATCCACTATACAAATGCCTACAGTTAAAATGAAATCCCAGAAAACAGTGGAAGTGGTGTTGCCCAGAATGACTCCACAATGCTGAAGTTTTTAGATAAGTGTACACAACCAACTCTGAAATGAGTGCTATTGAATCACTTGGTTTCAATTACCTATTCATGGGACAGCTTTTGTACAAAAAACAAGATATAAAACCAACTTTGATCTTCTTTCCGATTTCCCACCAATTCCCTTCTTTGTTTTTCTCCTCCCTGCTGGATACTCCTTGTTATCTATTTAGGGAAATATTGAAGAGTCAGATATTTGTGGTGACAGGCTAAATACTGAGCTGGAACTTAATTACATTGTATTTTATTCACTAAAAAATGTGGATTTAGGCACCTCAAAAATATCCATAAATTTGAATGGAGTTTTCTGAATACATTCAGCCAAACACTGCTTTGCGAAAAGGGCCTAAACTCATAGAGCAGGGGAAGTTTTCTCTGCCTTTTCTTTTCTTTCTCTCCACAACTCTGTTGATAGGGATCAATCTGATAAGTGCTATCTAGAATTAGGCTATTAGTATTCATATCTAGAATATTGTATGCAGTTGAAAATATACAAGGACTACATGATTCAATAAAATGGAAGTATTCTGGGATAAGTCCCGCTTTGTTTGGTGATCATGTTCTACTCACAGAAAATGTTTAAATATTCACTATGACAAGGATAATGGTGATTAGTTTCTATATAAACATCTAATTACCTCATCTGCATCTGTTCTCTGCCTGAATTCCTTCCAGGTCCTCTGGTTAGTTACTGGGACCTGCTGGGACCACTGGATCTCATGCATAATATTAAAAGGCCAGAAAAGAATATCTCAGGGCTTTCAGTGTCCTTAACATAGAATTTAGTTCCTGCAACATGGCTCCTGGAACACCAGATGTCTTCAGACAGGTTCCTATCAAGTCTCCCTATATTCTTGTCTTCAGAATTTTTTAAATAAACAGCTCCATTCCAATTCAGAAAGTAGAGGTTTGTGGGGGTTTTAAATTATTTTTATAAGTCAGAACTGCAGGAAACCCCTCATTATGGCATTTTTTTCCCCAGTATGAATGCTACTAGGACACTATTTGAGGAAAAGTTATGTTGCACTCTTAATCAATGTGGTAAATATTCTATGAATATTTACAACAATGTGATTTGTATCATTGATGATATAGTAAGTTGTACAGCAATATCTATCTGTTCATTCAGCTGAGGAGCCAAAAGTGACACGAAGACTTAGGAAATTACCCTCCCTTTCCAAGAGAAATATTTCCTTCTAGCAGTAGAAATGATATGAAGACCTGGGGAGAGATTTCTTGCAAAACATAGCATTGCAGAGAAGCATTCATCATTTAAAATCCTGATTGACCACCAAAACTTCTCATTTTAAATATTTAGATATAAGTAGATTAGCCTAGATTTAACCAGACAATAAATGCACATGTTGTCAGCCAGGACAAAGCTTTCAGTTAGAATCTGTCATGAGAACTTCTCTGGTTGTAAGATATTGTTTGATCCTTCTGAAGATATGTTGCCAAACACTCACTATTGCTAAAATGTCAGCAACATTTGTGCCAAGAGTGGGGAAAGTGAGGAATGTGGCCTTAAGACTGTAGTAATTTTTCCTCCCCAAAAAAAGTGTAAATGAACCAAAATTAATATTTTATTAGGAACAGGAAAGCAATGACACTCTCCAGTTTTTCTTAGACTCAAAGGCAATTTATAACTATTCATTACACATGATGTTGTGTAATCTGCTCTGAGTGAGAGAGTAAACATTCCATTACATTAGAATTGCTATTAAGTGACCAGAATAATTTTTTTCATATTGTTTAGCCATAATTTGCTTGATCTTGACTTCCTCTCTCTCCAAAATAATACTTAGCTAGTTTTTGTACAAAAGAGAAACAGAAAAAAGAAATTAAAATTGAAGGGAATAATCAGATTGCAGCAAATACTTAGCTGTCTAAGCCCTGTTTAATTTGCTAGTTTAGATATGTAAATAGTCTTAAAATTGTCACCTTTTGGGAAAGAAATGATTTCAATATTCTGAATAAAATAAAATAAAAAATTTAAAAATTCCCTTACCAGAAATCTCTACTGCTCTCATGTATTTCTGCTTCTGGTCTTCTAGGAGTTCATAAAACATTAGAGTATGTGGTCTCACAGATAGGAGCAATTAAACATTATACGATGGCATTTTTTTCAGAGGGATTAGCCAATACTTATGTGATGCAGAAAATATTCTCTCCGCCGGCTTTAAGATTCACTGAATTGACATAGTCAATAGTCTTGACTAAATATTAGAAAAGGGACTTGAGTTAGTAGTAGGAAAATACCACCATTTCATTTCCAGTTCTCCTATTAAAGTTGCATTAAATATAGTAATTGTAGTAAGGTTGAGTATTTCATAATTATTTTTCTGTTCTTTGTTGTAATAGTGATACTATTATTTATATATACTATAGAATAGAATAGAATTAACATTTCACTGTCTGTGAAATAAAGTTCATGTCATAGCCTAGGAGGCATCTTACGATGAGTGAAGCAAACATAGATAATATAACCACAGATACATTTATGATAAATTATGTGTATGCATACATATGCAAGTTCATAATAATACTGGTTTCAATTGCATTAGACAGACCTCAAAAAGGGCCAAAGGATCCTAGAGTGGAGACCAAACTGACCCCAGAGGGGATGGCCTAACCATCCCAGAAATGGGAGGACAGACTGAAATGACCTCAGATTTGGGTCCGGGGGCTCCAACACAGTTACAGACAAAGCCTCACTTCAAAGACAATCCATGACATGAAGTCTAGGGTCAGCCAGAACTGTGCCTGGTGAGACACCAAGATCTCAAGTTTGTGTGGAGAGTCTGGGAAAGTACATGCAGCACAGGAAGTTCTCAATGAGAGAAGCTCCATTTTAAATAAAAATTAAGTCATTTACATATGATAGAGCTGTAAGAGAATGTAGGACACCACCATTTTGATCAGCCAATCAGGGTTGTTGATTTTTATTTTTCACTAGATTTGGCCAATAGAGAATTATGTTTTCTGTTCCTTCAGAACAATTTTTATTTTTCCAGGCTTTTTCTCTTTTCTTGCGGTTAGAACAGCCCACGGCACTTATGAAATGTTACATTCTTAGGATGTTTTCCCTTTTTTCCAGACTATTTTTCGTCTTTTTGGATGGTAAGTTGCAATGACAGTTTGTTGTTTTCTCACTTATTGACGTTATCTCAGGCTGTCATCAGTTTCTAGATACCCAGATACACTTCAAAGATGGCAGCTGCAATACTCAAGGATGCTTCTGGTTCATAGGTCTAATTCCCAGGATCTCAGCTCCCAGGCTGGCAGGCATTTTCTCTATTAGCACTTCAGCAGGTGTCCTCTGTTTGGTAATTTTCCTCTTCTAACCAGGTCACCCCTCTATCTGCCCACATCACTACCTCATTCCAAGTGGTAAGGGCAAACAAAGCTCATATAGTTGGAGCTTCTCTATTTGGCAGATATGTCTTGTCAGCAATATCCAAGTTTCATTTTCAGAGGGTGATGTGGGAAGCACAGAAGTGTTGCACATGTAAGTTTATATTTTATACCAGCTTGTTTGCTGTAGCAAAACCAATTTTAAAGCCTCTTTTCAGGCTTCAATCTAACTAGCTGAATATTTACTGTTGCAAGTATGCCTAGTTAATGCTGAGATAGACAACATGCTAACATTGTCTCCAGTGCACTGTCACTATCAATTAAAGCAAATCTTAAATGTTGTAATATAGCTGTTATTCCTCTGCCAGCATGTGTACAGCTAACAATATCAACGTCAGTTAGGAAACAATTGTGTGTGTAGTTTCTTCTGCTCTTTGTTCAGCTGGACACTGAAGGAAGTTTAACACTCATGGGAACTTCCTTCCAGTTTCATTCCCAATGCAGAGCCTAGGAGGGTCTGTTCCATGTTGGGGTCACGTTTCTAATATTTCAAAAATCTGCAGGAGACTGAAGATAATAGAATGGGATTTCCTGTTCCAGTTGCAGTAGATCCCTTGTTTGAAGCATAAGTTCTTCTGGACCATAATTCAGAAAAAAATACATATATATATATTCTGCTTTTAGCTAAAAGGCTAACCATCCATCTGGAAAAAAACCCCCCATAATTTTAATACAATGCTGTGAATGTCAGTAATGGCAAGTACCAGGTTTCAAACCTGCAAAGAAACTTTTACACCTTTAAATATGTTGAATTCCAGAGGAAACATTAATTTCATCTGAATTGAATTTACTTTGCAAGGACAACACTTCTTGATCTCTGCTACCTGCTGTTTGATTGCATGTCCACTGGAAAGCTTTCAGTGTTCATTTTCATTTCAGTACATGGGTGTCATTTTTCATTAAGTATGAAACAGACTGCCCCAGGTTTTTGTGAAACAGTAAATTGTTCTACCAACTGGTGTCTGTATCTTTGCATAAAAAGCCATCGGTACGAGAGAAGCCAGTATTCTAGCTCACTACATATTTTGGGTTGGACAATTTTCAAAACCCAGCAGCACTGATAGTGTTTCCCATATTGGAAAAAAAAAAAAGATTTTCACCTGTTACCAGCAATTGTAGCAGGGAAAAAATAAACATAAACACAACAACAAAAGATGAGATAACAGACACTATGCAAAAAAAGTATAAAGTGGTTGGGGTTTTTCCCAGAGCTGGTCTCACAGCTGCTGCTTAGCCTCCAAGACTGCAGCTGCAGCTGAGATGCCCTCTTCAGTGGGCTCTGACAACTCCCATTTAGAGACTCCCTCTGCACTTATTAATCTTACATTTTTGTCTGAACCAGCAGCTCAGCTTTGCCAAGGGGCTCCTAACATAACCCCCAGTCTCATGGGAGATGCAAGCTTGGGCCCAGATTTGACTTAGGACAAAATTTTGCTTCAATCCTCATCTTCCTTGGCAAGCACAGTGACTGTTTTTATGATTGTAGGATCCTACTCACAAGCCATATTTTCAGCTAACAGGAGTAAGCCAAAAGATTGTGGGTGTTTACATTTAGGGGAGGAGAGACAGGGAGGAAGGGATTAGGCACTAAAGCTTACACACACAGGTACCCTGCTTCGTAAGTCCAGGAGAACTCAGGAAATTAAGATACATCAACTCCAGGGTGTATTCAGGATCAGCTAGGTGCTTCCCTAAGCAGTTCTACGGTATGTAGCCTTTTCCTAGATACCATGTGATCCAAACCCTGTATGTAGGCAGCCTGTGTCCAGCTTGGGAATGGAATTCATCTGATTGAAGAGCAAGAGCCTAATTTATCTCATCTTAAAGATGATGTAAAAAACATGGCAGATGAATCCCCCTGCAAATGGTCACTGTCTTGGATTTAGTCCTCTTCAATATAGATAAGAATTAGTTATGATGGAACTGACCTTGAGGGTCCCTCTTCCATTCCCTAGACCTGAATGTAAACCAAGGATGTTAATGATTTTATTTTTTTTTAAATTAGCCAAATAGAAAACCTATTGTTTCAGTGAAGCACAGCAAATGATTGGCAAAAAAATGTGTAATTATCTGTCTGAATTTATACTTTAAACTCAAATTACAGTGAATAGTGAGGAGTCCAGGATATGATCACATTCTGAACACAGCATATTCAGCAATTCTTCTAAAACCATCTGTGATTTGAGATACAATTACACAGACAAAAAGCTTCACAACTTCACTAATACGGATTTTTCTGAAGCAACATTCCACTATATGCAGTCCTTTTCTGAAATATCGCACAACATCACTTTCGCCTATGAGAGCCCCAAAACCCAGCACAGTGCTGAGACATTTCAAAGACTGTGGGTAGGCTCCAGCAAAAGCAAATGAGTATTGACACTGACTTTTTTTTTTTTTTTTTTTTAAGGTTTGAGACCTACACCACAGTTATTTTTTTTCGTTTTTTAAATTGTAGTTCTAGAAAATTGATGTTGAATATTTCCTCTCATATAACCTCAAGGTCTTCCTTGTGATCTATTGTTAGTTAAAGCAGTACTGAAAATTTTCTGTTCAACCAGATCTTTGCTTGGATCACAACTGAAAATGAATATGGTCATTTTGACCTGAACAGGTCACATCTCAGTGAACATCCACCCGAGCTTGGTTGGCAGTTTGAGCTTATGAGAAAGCTGGGCTTGCTGAGGTGGTATGGACCAAAATACAGGCACACCTGTGTGTGGTTTTTGCACAGTGTGTAGTTGCATTTTTCTGGACTTAAGCCAGTACTAATAACTGTCTGTGCTCTCAAAAACACTACATCCATGCACAGATTCTTAAGGCCAATTTGTGTATTTTACAGAGATAATAAATCAGGAAATTTTCTCAGTTTCGTCTCCGCTGGTTCAGACTAGTTAATATTTTCATATTTCAGCTCTTTTCTAGTCATTCATTTCAATTTCTTATTGGGAGTTTTGTTAATTTTATATTCAGATTAAATCCCATATTCCTTCTATTATTAAAAATCCCCAAAACAAACCAACAAAAAACCCCCCAGCTGTTGCATTTCTCTTTGGGAATGTAGGAGCAGAAAAGCAGTGAGTTAATCCCATAATTCCTTCATTACAGGCAAGAAATATATTTCTAAAGTTGATGCAAGATAGTGGGAAGAAATTCTCAATATGCTAATTTCCATTCTTAATCTCACTCACACACACCTACAGAGCCACACAAATGCATGTGTTTTTCTTCTTGAATGTAATTTCTATCCTGATTTGATTATTCTCTAGAGACTAGCTCTAGAAGAACCTTCTCTGTAGTAAAATGCTATTAATTTTTCATGTTATTTTACTGTAGTAAAATGCCTTGATAATTTTAGTCCTATTTCATATAATTTTACCAATCATGTAATAATATTATTTAAATACAATCAGCTGTGCATTTCACAATGAACATTCAGTGGTTTTCTCAGCTTCAAAGTTTTTAAGCTAAGCAGAATTATTATGCTTATTACTATTATAGCTGTTCCAGTGAAGTATTCAAATCAGGAAAGTTCATAACATCCTGTTTTCACATAGTCAGAACTCCCTGAAACACTTACAATGCAACCCAAACCTTCAACACTATGGTTCTGTCTCAATATGGTTTTCTTGGAAATGGATGAAGGTTGAGGACCTCCTCCTATTATTTCCTTTTCTTCTCCCCAAACAAATGTGATTAAAAACCAAGCAATTCCATGAAGACTAGAATTAATGAGGCCTGATTTCCTGTTGATTTCTCCTTTTGTCTCTTGGGATTTGCCTAAAAGAAATATGGGCCTGGAGAGCCAATTCTTTCTCCATTTATTTTATGTGCACTCCAAAAGAAAAGAAAAGAAAAAAAAAAGAAAGACCAAACCACATCATGTGTCATGGTTTAACCCCAGCTGGCAAGTACCATTCATGTAATGCCCAGGTCCTGTATTTTTCAACACATCCCAGTTAAACTCATCTCCTTTCCTGTCTTTTGATATATTTATATATATACACACAGATATGATTCCCTTATTCTGTGGGCCATTCCCGAAAACGTCCATTGAGTTCACTTGATTTAATTAATTGGCTATTTTCATCCAAAATCAAATCCCCTTGAGGCATGCACTTGACCTCCCACTCCTCTCACATTATCCACCAAGAGCACCCAGGTGCTTGAGCAAAAGCAATCTCTCTAATTGGTTTGCCTTTGCCTGAGACAGGAATAACCCAGACTGTTTTCCCCAGCATATTTTTTATGTGCACCACAGGAACTTTATACCCTTCTGCAGTATGTAGAAGTTGTGATTGGGCAGGGCCAGACTGATCAGCACATCCTCTGGTGTTGACTGACCACTGTGGCTTTTACAGAATGTGCATCCCATAATGCTGTAATTCTCTCTTGAATAACATTTTAAAGGATATAGAAAACATTTGCAACTGCTTCATGTGTGATGCAACATGGAGGTGAGCACAGTAAAAAGGAAGCAAACTATTCCAAACAACCATAATGTTCTGTGTGGCATCATGTCAACTATAAACAAGGGTATGTCTAAACTCTAGCCTGTAGGCAAATCTTGGGTCTTTGGCACTTGTTTTACCTTTCTCAGGTTGACCTCTACTATGCAGACGTATTGACCTGCCACTTGCCAGTCTATATACTGAGAAGAAGAGTCTTCAGAAGCAAATTCTGAGACAAATTTCCTTTCTCCATGAGAAAAATCTGTCTTTTACATGTGTTTTTTCAGATAGTCATTACAGATGTAAATCCGTGATCTCCATAGCTAAAATTAATTTCCATCTGAAATTAGGTTTCATCCACTTACTGACAAATGGAAGGATTATCTCCTAGAGTAAAAATTATCTCAATATGCTGTGTCCATAAACATACTAAATACTTAGGAGTGATTTATGTATAAATATCAAGAATAATGACATCAGTAGCATTTGATTTAGTATGTTGGCCTTCGAAAAATTTTAATTAGCCTCAGACAGACTTTACCAAACCTTATATAAAAAAGAAGAAACAAGTCCTAGGAAACTGGTATATTGGAGACTAAAGGTCTATGAGCCAAGGTAATTCAGCATTGCCAAGAAGACAGTAATAATTAAGAGAAGAGAAATATCAACAACATGGGAAAAACATTGGTCAATAAGAGGATTAGAATATATTAACTACATTAACTGAAGGCAGAAGGAAAAAAACGCTGTTAAAATTCAAAGTATCATTATATATGCATCTTCTGTCCAGCTGTAGTTAGTAATTCTGGGCAATTACTTTGGTGGCTTGATTTGCAGGACCTCACTAAGGTGACAATGCTCATCTGACACCCACAATATTGTTGTGGGACACCACACTACCACTGTGGTCAGAGAATGACCTCAATATAGGACAACTGATGTGTGCAAACAAAATTCACAGTGTATTTCTTATCAAGACAATTTTGAGCCTTAGCAATGTTGCTGCAGTCAGCATTAGAGAAGGGGGCAACTGTGTTCTCAGATTTAGAACTCTCAGTGACGTATTTCTCCATTTCTCTTAATAGGCTCTATAGTTTTCCGGCTGATTTTATATTGGTGTTCATTCACTGTTTATAAAAGCTTTGCTGGGGTGGGAAGAAGAAAATGATGGTGGTTTGCAGGAGGACTGAGAGCATGCTGATGGCAGATCTACACAGTGGACACACTAATAATGAAGTAGCTTTAGTCTTATGACCAGGCCATGCAGGTTGAGGACACTAAAAGCCATTCAGCCCTTTCATCAGGAGTGTGGTGCACCATATGCTGATACAGGACAGCCAAACATCTACTAACCTAGCCACAGCAGCAGCCCAAATTCCTGATCACTGTCAGAGTCTAGGGCTCTCACCACTGACTTTGCTATACACAGGCTGTGGAGTCAGTCCATGCACCTTCCTCTCCAAACCTGATGAAGACTAAAACTGTCTCAACCCCATCACTGCATTTCTGTCACTACAAATCAGGTACACACCCATTTTTCTGCCCTCTTCTGTGTGGGACAGGTCATCGTGATGCTGTGCAGCCTTCCCCCTCCACATCTCAGAGGCCGGGACTGCAGCAACTTCTGCCTGTGTCCTCTGTGGTCTCTGGCTACCAGCACAACTCTGTAAGTCAGGCAGGCTGCCAGGATGACACGGCCATATGGCCTCAGATCAAGGAGTGAGTTCCATTACAGCTATACACTGTTTTGCTGAGCAGCACAGACATCCCTGTAATATGGTATCTATCTGCCTCTGCTGCTAGCCAGATGTTGGGAGCAAACTGGAATGATTATCCCAGTGGTCTGATCTGTAGGACACCAGTGTGACAAAAGCTGATACATGTCCATAGTATGAATAGAAAATGAATGACCAAAAACCTATATGCGGTCCCAGACAATTTACATCAGAATTGTCTTTGCTTTGATTTAGTAAACTGTATTAAAAAAAAAAAAATATATATATATATAGGAGTTTCAAAGAAGATCTCCCTAGAAAATGGTGTCTGTTTAAATTAGCAGTGAACTCTAAGTCGGAAAAAATCAAGTCCTATAATCACTAGGAAGACAAATAAAAATTTCAATAGGTAGTCAAGTAACAAGAAACAAGACAGCAGAATATGAGTCAAATTGTAAATACAGTTAGGATGGCAACTTTGAAACCCCTTAGTGTCTTGAAAAATGCTAATGAAACGAAGGAGACAGTTATAGACTTGGGAAATTTTCATAATAAAATATATTGAAAACTAGGAAAGGACTTGGCGTTTCTCGGGGAAAGTTGGTTATTTTTCTTAATTAGTCTGTAGTGTAAAAGTAGAAACAATTAGACCCACTAAAGCATATCATGAAAGAAAGGAAAAAAATTAATCTGAGACAAAAAGAAATGAAGACTTGGCTTTTATAAAAAAGAACTTTTTCTCTCACAATAGCTTTAGAAAGAATTTTCCTGACGGTATCTTACTTCAAGTCAGCTTTGTGCTTCAGAAATCTAGCAGCTGAGTCACTGGCAACTTGCAAAAAGGGGTCTACACATTCTCTCCCTTAACAAACTGGTAGAATGTAATTTGAGCTGACTCAGAACTTACAGATGACATAATAGAGCAATTTTTTTCTTTATTGATGTATTTGTGGAGGGTATCCATTTTTTAATGTGGTAGATGCTTGAGAGTCTTCAAAGAGAAGTACCAGTTCAAAGGTGGATTGAAGCATAAGCTTTCCATTTTAGAAATATTTGAAGGAAAATTATAATCTTGACCTTTGTCTTTCTTGTAAGATTTTACTTTTTTTGTAATATTAGAAGCAGAAAACAATTATTTAAAGGAGAACAAAAATCATTATTTCGTCATGAAAATTCCAAATACAAACTGGGGAAACTAAAAAATGAAAACCTAGGAAATTAGATATATGAAATCAAAGCAGAAATAAGATATCTATTTTTATAACATAAAAATAATAGATTTTTTTTACTACAATCATAAATAGCACAACAAATTTGTGTACCATTTGGGGCTCAAATATGGGAAAACTGTACTAGTACAGTTACGAATGCAGGATTTGGTACAGTCTTTTTGGTACATGGTATTTGGTACCCATTTGATACTGGGCAAATGAAACTGAAATTATGAAGTGGCATATGAGAAACAATAGAGCTGAATTAGTGAATAATATTATTCTGAATGCTCCTTTCTTTCAACATGGCTTTTAGTTTCTCTATCTTAAATGATTTTCTAAGATTTCCAAATTGTTTCTGCTAATTTTGCTTCACTGTGGGTTTGCTCTTCTTCAGAGCCATCTGACCTCATTAAATACTGTCTCATAAATCACTTTCAAGAAGAAGAGGGTGAACTGTCTCTGATCTAGTTATTGTTGGCAATCTTTCAGAAAGCAAAGTCATCTATCCTTACTTTCAGAAATGGCATCACTACATTCAACTATCTAAATCTCCCCTTCCCTCCCCGCAAAGAAAACAAACATTGACAAGAATAAGAAATAAGGGATGAATTCCGTTCAAAATTGAAATTGAATTAAAGTAGGAAATACCAATTTATTTTTTTAAAGGAGCACTTATTTACTAGGTACCTTATGCATAAAATGCTAGTTTGATACATGCAAAAAGTAATAAAGCTTATGGTCTTTATCACACAATTAAGCCAATACTGATCTAAGATTACAGCCCTAGGTGTCTTACAGACCCTCGTGCAGACCCTGTGCTCACCTGTCTCACCAGCCTTGATTCAACACACATTTTTTAGCTTAAGGGAAATAGGAAATCATACCTTACTTGACCCGAGCAGGATAACAGCTGCTATCATGGGTACAGATTGCTTGGCTTAGGCCCTAACCAGACAAAATGATGAAATCTGACCCACCAAAGTTCTGGGGTAGCATTTGTTTGCCAAAATTTGAACAAAGGTAAGACAATACAGGCAGTGGTGTGAAGTGTTGGAGTGTTTACATGAGCATGGGATTGCCTAGACACTTTAAAGCAATGGTAAAATCAGCTCTAATTGCATCAAATTAAAATTGAAATGAGTGGGTGGGAGGGGCTGAAAGGGCTTAGCAGCAAAATAGAGGTGAAGTTTAGTGAGACTGAATTGCTGGGCTGCTCCTGTGTAACATCTTAGCAAAAAGCAAGACTCAGCTGCAACTAAATAAGACACTTCTTGTGGGCTTGGGTGAAAATTGTAAACTTCTTTTTCCTTGTAGTCAAACCATTCCATATACAATTACCAGGTTATTGGAGAGTCATCATCCCCAGATGGCTTTTAAAACAGGTGTGACAATGTGCGCTGTAATTTGTGGGAATAAGGTCAGACAAGATTACAGACAAGTCTACTGTCTGCCTCCACCAGCATACAGGACTGTGATGCCCCAGGGAGTGGACACAAACCCTATTAGTGTAGACACAGCAGACAAAACCTAAAAAAAAATTTAAGAAAAGAATTATTTTTTTTTTGCCTTAGGTTTTGCTTTTGCTTTAAAAAAGGTATAAAAGCTATACTGGCAAAAGGACCTTTTCCTAGTAGAACTCCTAGGCCTCCTTCCAGCATAGCTCCATCGGCAAAATATATCACTTAAGTAACAGACTGAAGTGAGCCAGTAAAATTTCTAAGTCTAGACCAGTACTTGGAATTCCATTCCAAATCCAGTCCGGGGAGATGCTATGTGTTCATATTAAAATCCTAATTGGCCATGAAAAAGTCATAATAATTATAAACATAATGTATCTAGACAGCATAAAACCCAGGCTTATTGTTTTGCACTTCGATATTATCTCAGTACAGTCAAGAAAAATGCCAGTGATACATCTTCTTTGTGAAAGCTATTTGCAAATTAGTTTCAAAAAATGAACTGCAAGATGAAAGCTACTGGAATAGCCTCAAAGCCAAAAATCAGAACCTGGTCAGCCTTTCTTGACCTATCACTCAAGAAACTCATGATAAAATGATTATGAGCCACATGCAGAAAATGTGAGTAGTCAGATGCATAGAAAGCAGATAGTAGTTGTTTCATCACACATCTCTGCAGAGCAGGGATTTCTGCCAGCAGCTGAGAGTTTTGCCCTTTAAGCATGTTTAACCTCATAGAGTGAAAATCTTTCCATGGTGTTTGAGCTCTAGAGCTTTAAAATTACTGTGCTCCTCCAGATGTGACCTTCCCTTCCCCACACCCAACAAAGGCAGCTGGTGAAAAGACTGGATCATTCTTCCCTACTATAAATTCCACAGAAAAGGTCCAGGGAAAAGAGAAATTCCATGAGTTTATTTTAATCAAAGTTTCTACAATTTTTACTTTCCCTGTAGAATGACAGGGATAAAGCATGGAGCCAAAAAGAAAACCAAAACAGATAACATTAAACAGAAGAAAAGGAATGAAGAATTTTAGCTTTTATTTTTTTCCCAAATGATTTAAAAAGTAGGTCAGTTTTCTTAAAAAAAAAAAAAGGAAAATGATTAAGAGACTATCTCCTAAAAATGAGAAATTGTTGCTGGGTTTCAAACCCAGAATTTTAACAAGGCTATTTAAATCTGTCTTAAAGAAGGAAGGCAACACACATACATTACAGAAACTGCCTGCACCAAAGAAAATTAGGCAAAATTTTTGAAAGTGGAAATATTTAATAAAGAAAATATAATACTAAGAGAAGAAATTTGAGCTGTTGCTCTAACCCATTTGCAGAAAGATTTAGGCAAGGATTTGGAAGGAAAGTAACCTATTCTGACATGCTTGTTAGAGGATAAATGCTAAGAGATAAGACTCCAACTATTTGTTAATCTTTTTCTCAAAAGGTCCCATTATTTTTCATGAAAGGAATTGCAATTTTCTCTGCAAATAATTTTTAAACATATATTTTTGACTCAGAACCAGCTCAGAATTAACTTCTTCGTGGTTACTAGGCTTAATCTGGCAAGTATTGTGCATATTTTCTAAACTCAATATGGTCAGCTAATAAATGCAAGTGTCATACTTACACACTAGTGATATAACAGAAAAAAACAAGCTCATCCCATTAAAAGATGATTAGGAATGCAGTTTTAACTGCAGTTAAATGTTAAAACCAGAAAAAGAGAAATTTTGGAGTCCACTTTAATGTCTGTATACGAAAAATATTGATACTGTGGAGACATCCAGATTTCTTGAGAAAGACAATATATTCAATAGCTTTAAGCTGAAGCCAGTCAAATAGTGCTCAAATTTGGGATTTGTGACACCAGCTAGCTAGGTAGTGCAAGTGCAAAAGTTGCATTGCAGGTTTGAAGCCTGCAGGTGCACTGAGACAGCACAGCAAGAATGGTGCCTCTGCATGCAGGTCCCTTATCACTGTTCAGCAGAGTCCCAGTTGGCCAAAGCTATACAGCAGTGATTGATGACAGGTATTGATATATGGGGTGGGCACTCACACCCTTGTGCCTGGGACCCCACCTTGGACCTAAGCAATGTGCTAATAAAGGCATATTAATCAGTTTTAATGTCCCTCATGGTCTCCCTCAAGAAAAACATACATCTCTGTATTGTTCTGGATATTTTTACATCACTTCCTTCTCTGCTTTTGAGCAATATTGGTGACTTAAACACCAGATTATTTCTTATAAGCACCATGAAGAATTTTTCGTTTCAATTTGACAATGCCCTTCTTAAAATAGTCTTGGAGATTATTTTTCTTCGCTAGCTTGTTTTCTCCTATCAAATATTTGAGACTAGTCAAAGGTTACAGTTTAAACCAGATGAAAATAACCATTAAATAACAATAACTATAAAGCAAAATGTGCCCAAAATATAATCTAGAAATCCCCAAGTCTTGATTCTGTTAGTTCTTTATTTTATTATTCTGAAATAGCTGCGTTTCAAACTGTGAAATCTAATGCACAGAAAGGCCATAACATTAAATAGTACATACACCTGAGAAACAACAGCAATATTTACAACTGAATAGAAACTGCAAGGCAGCTACTGTTTTGTGAAATAGTTCTACACTCTTCTTTAAAAAGAACATATAAATTATTCACCAAAAAAATTATCCATCTAGTTTGGATTTGACCCCTAAATCATTAACCAGAACAACTGCCTTCATTTTTCCTTTGCTTTTGTATGCATGTGTGCCTGTGTACATGTATGATACATCATATAATTATAGGCAGCTCTAGAAAGATACACACGATTCTTCTCTCCTGTGAGACATTTATGTTCTTTCCTAAAATCCACAATGCTGTAGGATTGTCCTAGGTAACCCAAAGTATTTTTGTATTCTACCTCTATCTCTGCCCAAATTGTTACTGTTTCTTGAAGACCCATAGGTGTATCCTGAAACAGGCTGGGGGCTGCCAGAGGTTTTAAAGTTGGCCCACGGAAGGAGAACATGCCCTGGCCTCATGGTCTCTGATTCGGGCCGAGCCTTTCTCTTGCCTTTGGTTTGCTCTCGTGTCTCTTTCCTCGCTTATCTCTTGGGGTTTTTTTCCATAGAGCTGAGACAGCATGTGCAGAGGTTTCCCTTATGGGTTCTCTCTCTCTCCCTTTTTTCCTGCTTCGGAGAAGATGAGTCCTGCTGTCTTGGACTGCCTTGGATCAAATTCCGGGGGGCATTGCCCACAGTCACAGCACAGTGCCAGGAAGGATCAGAGCAGCCCCATTCCAGACCAAATCACTCCTGCTCTCCAGCAGTGCCCAGCCGAGAAGACCACGAGTTGCCCCAGCCCAGCTGCTGTGCCTTGCCCTGCCTGCCTTGCCATCTCCTGCCACGAGGAAGGCAACGTCCCTCCATGAGTTCTAGCCCCTGACTGAGTTCCAGCTGCTGCCAGAGTGTGTCAGCTGCCCTTCTCACTGCTGCTGCCAGGGAGAGAAGCAGGGAACAGGGAAGGATGCTGATGCCATCTCCCCTTTATCTCCCTACACGAGGTTGCCCATGGCAGCTGCCATACTAAAAAGGGGAGGGCATTACCCCACCATTCTGGGTTTCTCTTTGTTCTCAGGGAGCTGGTGAGATTCAGCAATTTTGCATCTAGTGATTATTCACTGTTATTTCTTGTTGCAGTTTTGCTTGTTAGTAAATTGTTATTTTTTTCACTTATTTCTGCACCTATTGGTTTTCTCCTTATTGGTGGAAAGGGATTGGTTGAAACTAAGGGGAGGTAACTCATTTTAGAGCCTCCACCTCTTAAATATTCTTAACCGAAGACTAGTATACGAGTTCACGTCAGACTGACTTGGCACTCCGAAAATAAAAACCCTCAATTTTTTTCAGAAATACACGAGTATCATTGAAGAAGGATCATTGTTTCCTTCACACAGACCACAATGAGAACTCATCATTTTAAAATGCATGGTTAAATTCCACATCTCATCCAGTCCCAAATCTTCTTCCTGAGGGATTGCCTTCGTAACACAGGAGCTAAAATGAACTGTAATGTAACATATAGGTCAAGGTAAATAGCTTCTACAGTAGCATAGGAGTTAGTAATTTAAATTCACTTCATAGGCAGTCCGAGGATTAATGGCAGTGAATGATGCAGATACAGGTTCACTAGAATCTAGACAGAGACAACAGTGAAGTTTGCTAAAAGATCCACCAAAGAGAAATCAAATTGAAGCCATAAGGCCCTGCTGGAAGTTGAACTCATACTGCGGTATAAGCATAGTTTAGCTGTGAAAATTTCACACCAAATTTTGTAGTGTTTCATGTGCCAAAAGCTAGGCACAAGAGCTAACATCAGTGTCCAACTGTTCTTAATTTTTAGAAGCAGAAGAAACAGCACAGATTTGTCAACAACTGATACTGCAGTTTCCACAAGAAAAATAACCCAAAGATCTAAGCCTGCTGAACTGATTGTCTGGAGATACATGTTGAATGCACTCCTTTAATGGCTTTAGAAAAATTGAGGGAGCAAATCCAACAGGTATCAGTGAAATAATCTGTATTCACAACACTGTCCTAGTTTGTTCCCTATTCATTTGGCATTACCTCTGTGCTTCCTTCTTTTCAATCTGCATTTGTTTTCCTGATTGTTTTCCCAGTGAGTGTCAGACTAGCAAGAAGCACACACTTGCAGTGCGTTTGCGTAATGCAACGTGAACTCTTCCCTGTGTCAATGCCAGCGATACAAGGCAGGAGTCTCAGTCCCTCCCTTGCCAGTCCCTGTCCACCTTCGAACAAATTCTGAACTGTGTGTTGTAAGATACCAAAAATATGTATACACGGTACTTCTACTTTGTAAAGCAAAGCAAACAGCAAAGTGTGGATTTCTTTTTCCCCATGGGGAGAAGTGGTTGAAAAAGGATATTTTTTAGAAAAACAGTTCTTAAATTTAAGTCATTCACAGACCCCCCTGTCTTTAGCTCAGTACTCTTTCCATTGACATTTTCCAGTAAACATAACTTCCTTGATTGATATGTGATGGAGAACCTCATAACTTGCTAAGACTCAAGCACTTTCACATGTTGACAGGCAGGTAATAAATATAACCCTGAAAATAGCAGGAGTGATGGCTGTCAGCAGGAAAGTTAAGAACCAGGAAAGCTGAAGGCTTAAGGGGAGGTATGTTAGAAAAAAAAGCAAAGTTAAGTCAGTCTTGTGACAAGTATCAGCAAAAGCAGAAGAAAATGGGTCTCAGGAGAAACTGGAGTAAAACAAACTTTCCTGTGGAAAACTCATGATGGTGTGGTTGTTTTTATAATATGCTCAGTACCTCTGTGGTGTAGGCATAGTCTACCTGTGAAATTTTCACACCAAATTAAGTAGTGCTTCACATATTAAAAGTTAGGCACAAGAGCTAACCATGAGTAATGTTTGTTATGTGATGTAGGCCTGACCAGCACTGTAACACCACCCTTATGAGGCCCGCAATGACACAGCCACTTGGGACTGAAGATCAAGAGAAAAGGGTGGTCCTCAAAGAGACTTCACAATGAAGTAGACTGCAGTTCACTGTAAAGTTTGATTATGATTGACTTCTTGAGATAGGATGAAGTGAAAAGAACCCTTTAAAGAAACTAAGCAGAAAAAATAAGGAAAATGGCAAAGGTGAAACACCTGCTGTAAATAACTTCAAGGGAGTTAGAAATGCAAAAACTGAACTAATAACAGAGAGCAAACCACCCGGTCTGACTTGCTACATAATTAAGTGGATTATTCAGCATAGAGGATAAAAAGACATTTTAAATCTTGAAGAGACTGGAAAGAGACACTTGACTGATGCAGATGTCAAAAGAAAAATGGCATGCTGGCAAACATCCACAGAAAGATAAAAAAAACCCCAAACAAACAAGTGATAAAACAGAAAAAAAAATTCCTTTCTTCTACCCCTTGAGATAATTGGGGGAGAGTGGCTGTGAAATGTTTCAATTTTTCTGTTTAGTCCAGTTTTATTCTTTATTCTCTCTTCTAATGGCATGATTCGGTGTACTTTTCACTAAATTCCCTGTACCTCTCAGAAACGAACAGGCCATGAATTTTTGCAAATGCCTACATTTTGAAAACGAGAACAAGAAGGGATACACCCTGTGCAGGTGCCAAAGCCACATTAGTGTTTGCTTGTTCATGCAGCTTGAGAGAGATGGCAGAGCTCCACTACACACTTCATTTCTGAGTTGTGACAATGAGGCAAACAGCTGCCTCTGCCCACAAACTTCGTGAGAGGGCTTTCTCTCCCCCGAAATAGACTGCTTACTGGAAACTGCTGGTTCTAAAAGCAAACACAGAAAGCTGCTGGGATTAAGTAATGGGTGCTTTTGAAAAGTTGTGCTTTTCAAATAAATTTTACATTATATTTTATTGCTTTTTCTAATGTTTCCCAACAAATCTTTGTTTTAAGCAGAGGTTTTAAATTGCTTATCAGTTATGGTAATGACATGTTCAGTAAAAATTTTGCTTCAAAAACTGTTTAAAAGTCACAAAAAGTCTTTCCACAGAAAATTAAAAGATTCTTTTGCATCACTGACTGATTTTCTTTATTAGGAGTAAGTGATAGCTGGCTTTCTGTACTTTCACTCAGATTGCTTAACCACACAGGGCTTTTTCCCCTCCCCCAGCAAGGTTAGGAGACACAATTCTTTAACAAATGACCTGGGATTTATGGATTTCAGGAGGATTATTGCACCCTGAGCCAGTTCCCAGTCCCTGGGAAAAACTCAGTGTTGTGGAAACTTCTGTCATTTTGTGTCTTGAATATGGATTTCTTTTACAGCTTCTCTAGTGAGAAATACTTGTAATGAGAATAGTGCTGCTGAATTCAGTCATCCATCAATTCCATATAGGTACATTTAGATATAAGAACCAGGGAAAATGTCATACAAGTTTGGTATTCAGCCATTCAAGGTACTCTTTCTTGGTTTCCATGGAGAGGAAATGGGAATTTTGTACTATGTGGAGTTGTGGCATGCTTTAATAGGCTTCTGTTCTGGATTTCTGCTCCAGGAAAAATGGAGGCAGCCTGTGTTCTGCAAAGTGTAATTATGGCCATCACGAAGATACAAAGAGTATGTCTCATCAATCAGAAGTCCAAATTCTGTCTACTAGTCTATATTCTTCAGTCTCTGCAAGTGGATGTTTACAAGTTAGTATCACTATTTAATGGCAGAAAAAAACAGCTGCTTTTTATTAGAACTGAAAGATGCTACTTCTTTTGACCACACTTCTAAGCTAAACTAGGGCCATCTAGGAGACTGTGGAAAATATTCTACCCCCCGAAGAAGAAATGAAGGATTTTTTTCCAATCCCTTGTTATTGGCACACACCATACTGTTAGCACTGCTCTCTGGAACATTCAGGTTTAGGAACTTATGATTCACTTTAGCCCCAGTAGTTTTACGTGTACTGTGGTGAGTTACAACATTTTGCAATGAGGAATTTCCACCAGGGCTGCAACCTTCCCGCCATCTCTCCCTCAAGAGTCCAAATGACCCGCAGGCCTTGCATTAGAGGTCAGACCTATATACCTTTTCCCATCTCTTATTTCAACATAACTTCTCTTAATTTATGTAGTAAGCAGAAGTAAACCATAACTGTAGGTATCTATAACTCTCACTAACCAATGAAACTATGTAGTTTGAATATTGCCAACAAGTTTATCACTTTTCAAATAACCAATTCCCATAAGATTACTCTTTCCTGGACACCAGAAGGAAAAACTAATAACATGGTCAAGGGTGTCCAAGTAAATTTTACTTTTTGTAGGCTTAGAATCACAACCCTGACCCCCAACAGCCCCCTCTCGTTACAGTGGTAGTCAGATAAATCCTGAGTATGAAGAGACAGAGAAAATATGTGCTCATTGCAAGTAACAACAGGAAGGCTGACTTGATCCCTCATAAGGTCAACATCCACTTCAAGCCAAGACAATTTTGCTTAAAATATCAGAAGCCAAAATATTGCTGAGATGAGATTTATATGTAATAACTGAGCCTTGAGCTGTCATCCCAAAACAAATGCATCATTTTCCTTTCATCAAAGAGCAAAAACTTTTCCCAAATGTTCAAACTACAAGGGTGTTGGCAGAAAAATTGCCAGATAAAATTGGTTCTCTAGCTGCTTCTGTTTAGCATATCAATCTATGGTGTAACTTCAAAGGCTACATTTAAATAAACTTCTGTAGAACTTTTGTTAACCAGCAGGAGTGGATGGAATAGAATGCAGCAGCTGGAGTAATACAACCTGTGCCTGAATTCATCCTAACATGAAGTGTAGACTCTGAAAAGGGAAGTCACTCCTACAGCATCAGGTTTGCCATCTCTCTTTTGTTTACCACAAATAGCAAGTTTCTCATTGTTCTCTAATTTTATGAGCCTACCAAAAGAGGTAAGTTGCCTAAAAGGGATTCAGATTGATATCCTTGCCAGTTTTTATCTTGTTTTCAAATCCCACAGAAATCTTTTCACTATCAGATCACTGTCTGGGGAACACAGTGGGTCTCAGTTTGTTAATGAAGCTTTACAAATGTTTCCTGCTAATTTTTTTCTGTTTTCTATGTGGTCTATGATGTTGAAATTATGAGGATTAATGTTCTAGGTCAAGCCCTTTTAATGAAGCTTCTTTTATTCCATGTATACACACTGGGATGAATGAAGACCTTTATTTTTACACTTGGAAAGTCAAAATATGACAATTTAAACTATTTCTTTAAAGTCAATATATTATAAGCCTCTGTCTACTAAGTCTTCTTTTTATTTGTAATTAGTTTATTCTACCAAATATATGTATATGCATATGTGTATATATATCTATATATCTATATAAGCTATATAACTCACCTGAACTGTACCTGACAATTGCCTAATCAGATTTTAAGAATTATTTAAATTAAACTAATTGGCCAACATGGACTTAGACAAGCAGCATAATGAGGAAAGCAGTGGAAAAACACTGACCTGTGATACTTGGGGGAATCCTGCTCTATGACTTTGTTGCAATCCTTTCTGAAAAGATATTTTTCTGTTTTTCTCTTCTGCATCCTAGACTACTCAGAATTTTTCAGCTTCTCATTTCCTGAGTCATTCTTCATTTTTTCTTCCATCTGGTGAAAGGAGAGATATATTTTCTTCTATTTCCCTTCCTAGAAGAAATAGGCATCTAACAGTTTTCTGATTCAACCCCAAAACCCACACCCAGCTGGTAACCTCATTTTTTCTCTATTTTGTCTCTCATTTTTTCCTCCCTATTATTCAAATGACCCAACTGCTTAGCTTCTCTCACTTCCAATTACAGAAAATATTTATTTTCCTCACACTTTCATCCAGAGAAAAGTAAGCAGCTCAGCAGCACCACTCAGCCACTGTGCTTTGGCATATTTCCTGTTGCCACAGATTATCATGTAATTTTTTCTATTTGCTTGTGACCAGTATCAACACTGTTGGAATTTGTTGCTTATTTTTAGTAATGAACAGACTATCTCAAAGCTGTGTATTTAAAAATGGCCATTCATCTAGAATCCTTTTCTTTATTCTGCTAATCTCCATACTTGTGTCATTTCAATTCTCTTGAAAAACTGTGAAAATCAAAAATTACTTTCCAAAATGTTTCTCTCTTAGATGTCTGATACTGAAAAATTTGAAAAAGTTGATAAGCATTGTCGGGGTCTCCTGGACTCTGGGCTGCCCGGTGGCCCTGAGTAGGAGCCGACAATTCCGCGGCCGGGGACCCGNTCTTAGATGTCTGATACTGACACCTGAGCCACCGCCACAAAGCATAATACTGAGATTTCCTTTTGTCCAAAGGCCACCAGAAGAACAAAAGGGTTCTTGAATTGTTGCTTATAGACCTTCCAGAGACTTGCATTATATAATACTTTGTCTCATGCAAACCTACTAGAAATACCCATTCAGTTTAAATTGGCTTGGCTGCAAACACAATAATGTGTTTTGAAATCTGGCTAAATGATTACAAACATTGACCAATGATTAACAGCAGCACACTGAAACAGAGAGGTGTCTAATGATGATACATCTGTTCCTGTTTATCTCCTTCGTTTATGATCCCCAAAAGGAAGAAACCAGCATGCAGATGATAGCAATTTACCCTAACTGGCATATGCAGAGGAATGATACAAAGGTGTGCAAACAGAGCAGAAACACAGGCAGGAGATAATTACATGGGACAAAATCCATAAAGATGTAATTCTGGGATGAGAAGAAGAAGGCTATAATCCAAAAAATATATATATCCTCAATGGGAGGAAGAAATTTAGGGAACGGTAAAGCCAGGAAAAATAAAAGTGACTTCCAGGATGGACTACTGAAAAACGGTGCATTGTTTTTTAACTAATTGCACAAAGAGATGGACAATGAAAGCAGCAGAGCCCTTTCTATCAGTTTCATCTAGAACAATGTTTGTCATATTTTAGTTTTAAGGAGAGAAAGGCCTGCAAATTATTGAAAAGTTACATTGAGTACAGAAAGGAGTGGGAATAACTCTTATGGCAAGAGATAATTTTGATAGTCTCCTTCTTTCCAACTGATGGATGCCAGTAATTGAAGAAATTTACTTTCTTAGCATTCTGAAGTAGGTAATGAAGCAGTATACATTTTTACAGCTTGTTCCTATAGGATAAAGGAGAATGAAGACATAAATGGTTTATTACCTACAGGGATTTTTGGAAAGTGGAGCCTTTAAAAGCTTTTCAGAGTCAGATTTTTCTCTCCATTGTTATATTGCAGTGTCAAAAAGATCTCTCCTGAAGTCCACTTTTATTTAGTACTACTTTTCTGCACTATAAAAAGAACCATCAACAGGATAGGCTTCACATTTCTCATAAAATATTTTGCAGCACAAATTTTTCTGATGAGCCCTGAATTTCTCTGGCAATTTACCTATGTCATTGACATACAGTTGCTTTTATTGGCTCAGAAGATTTTTTCATAAATAGTAACCACATAAAGCATTTCAGTATCAAGTCAAAATGGCTGTTATGCACTTTTGTGCTCTTTGTTGCCTCTACAAATCTGCACTTTATAAATCTGGGTTTTGTTTTTTTTTTAATTTCTCTAACAGTCTATAATCTTTCCAGAGCTCTAAGCTTCCATATGTTGGTAACCATAGATGTAATTTTCCTATAGGTACTTTCTAATATTTGTTTAAGATGGAAAAAACCTAAATGTGACAAAATTATACCCTCAAAGAATTCTGTTCTGTTTCTTTCAAAAATACTTGCATTTGAAAAAAAAATAGTATGTTTTGGGGAAAATCCAGAAATGCCAAAAATAGTTGCAGAAAGTACCCATAGTATGACAGAAAATTTTGCTTGTATAATTGAAGTCCATAGTGAGGAAATAAATGAGTAGTAGAATTTTCTCTACTGCTATTAGGAAAAATTAGCAAGCAGCAGTCACAGCACCAAGCTTGTGTGAGTTCAAAAAAGCATTTGGACCATGCTCTCAGGCACATGGTGTGATTCTCAGAGTGTCCCGTTCAGGGCCAGGAGTTGGACTCAATGTTCTTGACGGGTCCCTTGCAACTCAGCATATTCTGTGATTCTATGATTCTATAATAAAAACATTTAAAAGCCTAAGGCTGTGAAAGCAACATAATCTCTGTCACATCCGAACTTGGCACCTCATTTCTCCAGGGACAAATTACCTACTGGCATGAATTGGCTCAGATCCACTGAGATTTGAATCGTCAAAGCCTGACCCTGCATTTTCCTCTCCCTTCACTGGAGTAAATGAACTCAATGAAAGGAGACTGGCCCTTTGTTTAGAAATATTTATGTTTGCCTATGTTATTTGTTTTTATTGTTTCTTCTGTTTATTACAGATCCTGTGATTCAGCCACAAAGATCTAAGCATATTTTGCAGTATAGGTCCACTGCACTCCCCACTGATGTGGCCAGAGTAAGGTGTAGTCAGGAATGAAGCACTCCTTTTTTTCCAGTGCCAAAGAAAACATGGAAAATTCAATCATATGTGGGTATGTGCCACAGCTTTGCCTCCAAAACCACTGCTAGTACTTTTCTTCCCCTGCCTTTTGGGCTATAGGCAGTTTTTTTTCAGCCACCTGTGGTTTAAATGAGCTTGTTTTCTGCTGCAGTGGAACAGAACAAAGACAAGCTCTCACCACCACTTTTGCTGAGGGGCACTAACAGATGAGCCCCAGCTGTAGGCATTGCAGTTTCTGCACAACTTTGCCCAAACTGCATGGAGAATAGATACTTACCTCCTTACCCACTCAGAGAGAGCAAGAAGTGACACGAGAACAAGAGCCAGTGTCTGCAATTGTTGTATGTATAGTTATGTAGGAGATATATATACAGCCTTTTGTGAGTAATCTGCAAATTATAATTTCATCTCCCATAATTTATTGTCTAAAACATGGTAATTCTACTTGCACAGGAGCTAGAAATACAGCTCTTTAAAACATCTTCGTCTCTTCTGCTGTCAGCTTAGACTTACCCAGACATATGAATCTATGGAAAAACAATGGTCCTCTTCACAGAAGAAGAGCTGACAGCTACCTGCCACTGTCCTGCAATTTGAGGAGTTTGCTCATTTCTTTCTGTTGCAGCACATCATGATAATAGGCATGATCTTTAAATGAGCCTTCAGCACATCCTCCTCTGCTCCTTCTGGCTAGTTCACAGTTGGAAACTTTAGAGTCTTTTCTGGGCTTAAACTGGGTCTAGATCAAGCTTAACAATCTTCTTGTATCAACACAGGGCCGATGTCAATCCTGTGACAGTGCATGTCCTGCTCGAGTAACTCAACATTTTAACCCATTTCCTTATGGATTCACCTTCTTTCCAGCTGTAGATTCCCTGTGACATCCGGCTTTGATAGTTTGTGGCCTAAAATGCACACATTAAAACTTTTTCTATGTGTACAACACCATCTTAAATTACAACACTCAAAGCAGCTTCCAGGGACAGAGCTACAAGTGTTGAATACAGTTTAAGGTGGAATATAATTCTAGAACAAAATATTTATCTGTTTCTTTTCCCACATATTTCATATTTTTAATTACTTCATATCACTGTTGTCATAAAGAAAAAGAAGTCCTTGAAAAGCATACACTGGTGTGTGCCATTAGGAAAATGTTTTGATGTATTTAAAAGTATGTTTCCAATGCCAGTATCTTCCATTCAATGAAAGCTTTCACATCCTGTTGCTGATTTTGTTTTGGTTTCATTGCAGCCAGCTTGCTTTCTCTGGAAATGTTTGCATGCTGTACATTTCCAGATACCTGATCTGAAACCTGATAACTGGTTAGTATTGGTAACTACACTGAAATTTCAGGTTTTAAATTGTCACAGTGTTAATCTAGTTGTTCTTATTGTTATTTTTTAATATGGGAAGATTAAACAATTACAAATAAGTCACTGGACTGTGTCTTTTCACATTATTCTGATATATTTACAGCAAAGAGATATGTAATTGGTAAAACTGGAAAAGTCATGCTTAAAAATTTTAACAGGCAAGTGCTTTTTGATAAATTCACAGCACATTTTTAACAAAATAGCTCTTAGTTGCCAATGGGAGGTAAATGACCTTCATGTAAATCTTTTGTCAATGCATTGCTTGTAAAAGAACTAAATCTGAACAAGGCACTTTCTACAAAGTAGAAATGGCAAATACCACATCTGCCCCAAAAGATATTTCTCCTTAAACATATTCAGATGACAGACAGCTTGGAAGCACTACTTCAGCTCAGTATCAAAAGACCTATTGTGGTAAATCACAAATCATAACAGTAATGGAGAAACATCATAAATGAAGTTGTGGACAGACAAAGGAATTAGGACAAAAGATTTTCCTGATTCTTTGCCCTTTTTCTAAAACTGCATCAAAATTTTATACAAGTGAATAGTTTCCTATGATTTGTGATGCTTCTTTCATGCAGGACCAGCTAATGATGGGTATTTGTGATTGAAAAGACTCAACTTCTGTAGAGACACCATGATGGAGGAATCAGGGAAGAGACAGAATCTTATAATATGTACGTATAAAAAAGAAAATCCCATTCTTCAAGATTAGTTATTATACTCCTAGAGATGTGTTTCACAAAATTCCTCCTGCTGCTAGTGAATCACAAAGCTTGCCTATGAAGTGCTCTGCCACCTATCTGTATGAACAGCAGTATATTGTAAACAATCATCATTGTTCCTCTAAGAAAAAAATACGCCCTATGCTTGTAGCTTTGTTTGTCAATGAATACTTTCTGAAGCATGTCATATCCAGGTTATGCCTGAAAACCATTTTCTGAATCAGTGAAAAGTATCAGACTGGAAAAATTTCATTTTACTTAACTGGCTAGCACTGACTTAATTCTTACTCACTAGGAGTCCAACTTGTCTTGACGCAACATCTATTTCCAGTAAAGAGACCATCAGGATTGCTGCTGCCAAGAAACGAGGACTGAATTGCACAGTATTGCATGAATTATTCTTCAGTTTTCTTTGTAAGGTTTAGTGCAGTGTATTCTGCATTTTGCCTATGTTAGCTGTATGTGACTGTATGTTCTGACTTTATTTAGGACTCACTGGACTAAATTCACTGTTCCACACAGTTGGAACTGCATGAGTAAAATACACCTGCCATAAAGCTACTCATTTAACCAAGTAGTTATGACTTGCCTGTGAACGTTTTATGCATGTGAAATCATCAAAACCAGCCAAAGCATACAGGTAGATCTAGACCAGAATCTCCCTTCATGTAAGAGAGGCAATTTCAAAGGCAAGGCAAACCTATCATGTATGACAAGCCAATATAAATGGCATATGAAGGGGCCAAAGGAGGCAACTGATTCTAACACAGCTGCACACAGTGATACCCACCAGCACAGATCATTCAAACAGGACCTGTACTTCCCTCTACAAGTCTTCCCTTCTGTTTTTTAACACCAGCTAAATTAATGCAGACCTGATTTGGAATAACACAAGTGGATGAATCAAACTACTTATAATTAAGCTATTTTTTTTTTTCAGACAGAAGAAAAGAAACAGTGAAGTGCATAAAGGAAATATGGTTCTTTCTAGTTTTCCCCACACCCCTCTTGCAAGTTGAATTTCAGCCGGCCAGTAGCACTGTACAGAGATTGCATTCGATTTTTCCTAAATGATTCTGTGATATTTTTTCATAGAAAATGATAAAGGACTCACATAGTGTAAAAAAAAAAAGACTGTTGATATTGTTGGTATCAAAGACAATACTTACTTTGCTCGGTAAAAAAAGCTTTGCCCTATAGCAAAATTTCTAATACTTCCTACACTACAATTATTACAGATAATAGCAGAGGATTTAATTTGAAATGAAGCTTATTCCAACCTTCTGATTGAACCTCCAAGATTAGTGGAAATAAAAATGAAGTCTGGATTTTATAAATAAAGTTTTAAGACCACACTGCTATTAGAAATTTCAGGGGAAGCCAGAACAATCATCTCCTTGTGCCTTTTTTTCTTGTACTCATATGGGAATGGAATGCAGGGTATTGTCACCCTAGTAAAAGTCACAGTGAAGAAAAAAGCACTTGTTTTGGTGATTTTGAAATATTTGCTGGTTTTTGAAATATTTACTTGGAATTTTCTTATTATTTGTGGGCAGAATGAAGGTTCCCTTACATGGAAGATTTTTTAACTTATTTTTGAGATGGGGAACTTTTCCTTTCTATTGTCCAATTTGGGTTTTAATTCTCCTCAAACCACTGTTCTCCTAGTTGGTCTACAAAAGTAGTTGGGTTTTTTGTAAGAAAGCCTGAAGTTAAATCACACAAATTACTTTGTGTAGATGTTTTGTTCAACACTTCTCTGATCGGGCAAGAACTCTAACAAATGTTGTTCAGATTCTTATTGAACTATTCATAATGATGCTCATGTTTTTCACTCTGTATCTCAGCATGGGAGGTATTGTTCATATTGCCTGAAATGCTGTCTGCAGATGTAGCTTCAATACTGCACCCGGCTCTTACTTAGCCCAAGAATTTTGTCATTCACAGGAAGTACATCCTAACATTTCAACCCTGAAAGCAATGGGGAACCAAAAATATATCCAAAATACAGCTCTTTGAAGTAGAACAAACAAACAATAATATCAAACTACATCTGAGAGCAGGAACAAAGGCGTTAATTTAAAACAAAAGTGATCTTTTTGTCCTTCCTGTTGTCTTTACATTACAGGTTAAATATGAGATATGGCTCTCTTGGAATTCTACTGATACAGTATCTCTGACTGCCTTATAGAGCTACCAACAGCTAGATCAGCTCCTCTGTGGATTTTCTGGCATGCTTCATAAAAATGAATGTGTGGCAACAGCATGAAAGAGAGAGTGTGAATTCCAGAGATTCTGTAAAACCATTGATGCACTTTGGTAGTATGGAAGTCCACCAAAGTGACTGATGCACTCTTAAACTACAAGTGTTAATTTAATTAATTAGGATTTCCCCCTGCAACTAGTTATCAAAATCTATTTTCTTTATATGTAGCAAAATGATGACATTAATGAGATACAGTATTTAATCAATTTTACCAACAAACCCGAGAACATAACCTGGCCTAGTGCTATAACTGAACCTCAGAGATTGTGTCTGAAAACAAAGCAAGCCACTTGTATTCACTGGGAATGCACTAAATGGAGAATTGTATTGGAAATAAAAGAAAGATTTTTACAACTAAGTAAATCCCCTGAATGAATCACTTTGCTCAACACTAAGTAGATGTTTAATGTCTTTTCAGAACTAGGATTTTAAAAATGAAACTTGATTCTTAGATCAGCTCTTCAATTCAAACCCACTCGTCTTTCACCATACTGACGGTATTCTCCTTCCAACTAGGGACTGCACATCTTATAAAGGCTAATCTCATGTAGTGGTTGGCCCTCAAGAGTGCAAAGCTTTGTATTTCTGCCTCTCAAACTTTAGGAAAATATAATTAATTGTCAGGTAATTTACATTATCCACTAATGACATTATTACATTTTGTTTCAGTTAAACAAAAGCAAACTACTCTGGAACAAGACAGCAGTAAAGGAATAATGTCACTGTCAAGACAGTGGGAGTTGAATGATAAATAGATTCTTTTATGGAATTCTTTAAAATCACATCTAAGTAGCCAGACAGATGAAAATTATCAAGAAATACAAGCAATAAATTAAAGATTTTTTTTCTGATTATTTTACCTATTATCTGGATAAGTTAACGTGGTCTAGCACATAAAAACTTCAATTCTGCTTTGTTTGTTTCTACTTGCTTTGAATGTCAGCAATTCTTTGAATCAATAGGGAATATTTATTTACGGTTTATACTAATATGAAGGTGCTACTTTTTTGACACTCAGTATTAAACGGCATATTCCAGGTTTCTCAGTACTATGGGAAGAAAGCATTCATAATAACATTGGGAGAAAAATGCAGAATATTTACTAAGCATAAAGAATTTTTAAAAGAGTGTTCAGTAGGACTAAGATGAATTTTTGAAAGCAGAATTAAACTACTAAATGACTTTTGAGTTCTTAATTTCTTGGTCACATTAGAAGTAAATAGACGATGTTTACTGGTGATTATGAAAGATTTATGTTATAATTTTTATTGGTAGAGGGCTCAGTTCATATCTGTCATAATGATATAAACTTCAGCTTGACTGCTAAGTGTAAAAAAATTGTAGAAGAGCTGTCAGGGTACAAAAAGCATGACAAGAGGTAGCTGATAGTGAACTATTAATGTAAGCATCTTATTAAAAGTCTTCATGTCTCTAAAATATATTTAAAAGACTAAATCTATAAAGGGCAATGTATTGCCAATGTATGAGTTGTTTGATACATCTGTGTGGTGATTTGGGAATTTACTCATCTTTTTTATTTCCTTTTCTGTTATCCTTAGTTTTTTCTTATACTTAACCAGTTCAAATGTGATGGAAAGCTGCTACACAGTACAAGGCTATGTTTCTATGCCTCTCTTTTCTTGCAATATTATTGATATTCTGACTTTATGATACTGAGTAAAATTTAGCTCCTCTATAGATTCACGGAATTATGCAGGTTAGAAGGACCCTAGGAAGATCTAATACTGTAAATAATTGTTGCATGTTTACATAGGGAGTTTTTCTTTTGATGCACCTAAATGACTGTGTTTCAACAAATTCGGATGAGATGGAATGAGCCAGGAAATATTTTGCTTTTGTAAAACCTCAGGCATTATGTTTTGGTTTTGCAAGTACAAAACCCCATGTTTTGGTATTGAATTGTCAATCCAAAGGAAGCAATAAAAGAGAAGAATGGCAATTATTGCAGCAGAATTATAAAATTAATTAGTCTTGCTAGAGGCTGGGGATTTGTTTGAATACAAAAGTTAAACTATCATTTAATTTTCTATGTTCCTTAAAAGGGTTGGGGAGTCTTTTTGAGTTCTCCAGTCTTTTAATTAAAAGACATTTTGTGGTTATTGTTATGGACAATACCTGACATAGAAGTTTCAGAAATAATGGGTTTGACATTTAAACCAAACTCTGCCCAGGTTCAAACTCCAAATACTTGACAGTTTAGAGAAGAACCATAGAACTGTGAATCATAGAAGACCAGGTTGGAATGGACCTCAAGGATCATCTGGCGCAAACTTTGTTGGCGAAAGTACAATCCTGACAAGAAGGCTCAGCACCCTGTCCAGCTGAATCTTAACAATGTGCAGTGTTGGGGAGTCTACTGCTTCCTTGGGGAGATTATTGCAGTGGCTGATTGTTCTCTTTGCAAAAAATTTTCCTTTTCTGTCTAAACAGAATCTCCCCAGGAGTAACTTAGCACTATCTTTGATCTTTTCCATATAAAAGAAAGCCTCTGTCTTCTTCACAGCTTTGTGTTAAATACTAATGGTGATAAGGTCTCCCGTAAGCCTTCTTTTCCGAGGGCCAAATAAACCTAGTTCTCTCACCCTTTCCTCACATGGCAGGCTTTTCAATCCTTTGATCATCTTTGTGGCCCTTCTCTGGACTCTCTCCAACCTCTCCAACCTATACATGTCTTTTGTATAGCAGGGGCCAAAACTGAACTCAGTATTCCAAGTGTGGCCCAACAAGTGCTGAGTATAGTGGGATAATGGCTCCTGTATCTCTGCTGGTGAAGCCCTTGTTGATGCAACCCAGCATCCTGTTGGCTTGCTTTCCCACAGCAGCATGGTCTTCACTCATATCGAGCTTGTTTTCCACTAAGAGCCTTTCCACAGGTCTTCTTCCCAGCTCGGTAGATCCCAGCCTGTGCTGTACTCATGGACTGTTTTCCCAGGTGCAAAACATTGACCTTGTCCTTGTTGAACTTTATAAGGTTCTTGTTAGCCCATTCTTCCAGCCTATCCAGGTCTTTCTGCAGGGAGGCTCTCCCTTCCTAAGTGTCAACTTCCCCACTCAGTTTGGTATCATTAGCAAACTTTGTCAGGGTACATTTGGTCCAATCTTTCAGATCACTTATGAAGACATTGGACCCAATATTGATCACTGGGAGACCCCACTTGTGACACGTTGACAGTCTGGAATTGAACTATTTACCGCCACCCTCTATGTGCTGTCCATCAGCCAGTTCCCCACCCATTGCACAGACTACTTGTCTAGATCATAAGGTAAAGAAAAATGTCTTTTTTGTGCTGCCTAACCCAATGAAATTATCTTTTGGTAATTTATTCTGATGAAGTTTCAATAAATTCTTGTCTGGCTGGAATTAGCGACAAACACAGCTGTGCATTCTGGTCCTTAAACATGAACTTGAGAAAGAGTAACGCATCTTTTTAAGGAACAATCTAATGGCAAATATCAAAGGGGCAAAAAGACTTCCACATTGTAACTTGTAAAAATTCTGGAAAAATAATTTTTCAAGTGTCAAGTATATGAAAAGGCAGGAAGAGATTCTAGGTATTTTTTAAACGTGACCTGCAATATTTGGGAACAGACTCGAAAGAATCTCTTTCCCATTTTGCTGGTCTTGGTAATCATTTTCAAAAAGAAAAAAACTAATTCCACCTACAAACTTGAAGTTAATCAGCTGTCACCCTGCTGGGCATCATAAATGAAAGCATTTTCATAATGAGAAAACAGATCAAAACATGTTTCACATCTGGTGACTGCAAATACAAAGAAAATAGTCATTAGAGCTAACAATCTTCTGGGTAAGAAATTTCTTGGTGAGGGTAAGTAAGCTTGAAGGTTCCCCATTTCAAAGGTGAAGTGGGCAAAAGAAGCAAGAAAAGAGTGGAAAGCTGCAATATCTTCCTCTGGGCATGCTGGGATGTATAGAGCTGGCTCCTGACCAGGGCTGATCTGGTAGCTGGCACAGTACAGAAGACAACCTCCTTTCTTCTCCTAACCTTTATAGCAGCCAAACCAACCTACTCACAAGGCAGAGGCAGCCTGGGGAATGTGTTCTGGCACAGGGGCAAGAAAATACATCCCACACACCCCACTCCCATTTCTCTGTCTCTCATTCACATGTGTCTTCCCCATGCCCCTTTATCAGCCTCAACATACTCCCCATGGAGGATGGAAGGTAAGGACAGCTCTGCCATTTGAGCATCTCCTCCTTTTGGAAGAGCTTTCTGTACCCCCACAAAGTTACTCGCATGCCTCTTTCCAATGTCGCAGTAACACACGTGGATCTTTGGTGAATTTTGAAGAAGCCACATTCATAAATAATTTGGTTTCTCTCTGGCAAAAGTGACTGAGCTGTAGGATTTCCTGGTTCCTCACCCAAGAAATACAGACTGAATGTTATGTTTCTTTCTTAACTTATATTTCCATAAGTACATACACTAATTTACAACTGCCTGTGGGTTAAGACTGGGTGCTTTCAGCTGATGGCTAAAGACTGGCTAAAGATCCAAAGAAGACACCTCCTTTCTTTGCAGCCCTGCTCCCTACTCTGAAGTTAATTCAGAGCCGATGGAAAGAAAGTCACTGTCCTGCCAGTGCAATTTCAGTTTTAAGAGTGTCCAGGATTTAAACCCAGACCTGGATCCAAACTTCCTAAATAGCTTCCATCCTTTTAATTGGCTAAATCATAACCTTGGATTCAGAAAGCCTCGACAATTTCACATTATTCCAAAGGGACTTTACTGAAACATTACAAAACTAGCTTTTGGTATATTTTGGCAAAGAGAATAAAGCGAAAATTCGGCCAGGGGATAATTTGTTGCGGGATAGAGAAAGCAGGATGCTGGCAGAAAACACCTTTGGAAATCTTGAGATGCAAAATAGGATTTCTATCGCAACAGGTGTGTGGGGTGGAAAATTAGGTCAGACAAGTTTTTCTTCTCTGTATGCAATCACTGCTGACAGGCATATGTCTCCCAGAAGACTTAGGAAGCCAGATATTTCTCCACTATTTTTCTGAGTCTCAGGGCTGCTACAGAATTAGCTATTGCCTCAACCACTTTCAGGTCATGGCTCAATTTTAGGCATTGTTCCAGTTTTTTATGGAAATAACTGAACTTAAAACACCAATAAAAGATGGGAATAACAAAGTGGTGGTTTCTGTAGAAAACACTTCATGGAGCATATGATGACCTTATCTTGTTTTTCTCTTCTGTCTCAAGGTTTTGTCCTTTCTTCATCATGTTGATTGCTAGGTTTGTAAAGAATATCCATGCAATTTTCCAATACTTTTATTTTTGGTTTAAGTTCATATGTTCAATGACAAGGGCAATAGCTAACAGTTGAATATTTTCTTTCAGTTAATGAATTCTTATTTGGTTTCCCATTTTTTATTTTGCATATTATTTCAAATTATTATGATGCAGTAACAACTATATTTAGCTCAGTTTTACTAGCCCTGTGCCTTCCCAATCTAACAGCTGACTTGCCAGCAGACCAATTAGGAAAATCTAAAAATAAGATAAGAAATTAATAGGGGGGGAAAAAGATCTGTATATAGTTATCCACTGTATGGTAGGGTTCTTACTGAGCATCTTTATTCTTGCTGTAATTCTATCTCAATCTCCATTATTAGTACATAAGCTAAATGCATTCCATAAGTACAAGAAAAAAAAGCATAGAAACAAGACACAAAACAGCAGATAAGTGATACTATCTGGGATTATTTTGCCTTATAGGAGCCTGTCACTCTGGGCTATAAGGATTACCCACAGACACCAGCTCAGGCATACAATTTGGGATGCCTAAATCTAGGTGAAATTTAAATTCTACTTCAAAATGTGACTGAGCTCTAATATAGCTCTTCTTCAAAGCACAAGCTAAATGATCCATGGGGATACATCTAGAGCTAGTCAACAGGAAAAAATAGTTGAAGTAAGGATCAGATGCACCCCCAGCTGCTGTGACTTCAGATAGCGAATTTGTCTTTTGAGGTGAGGTGTCTGACAGCATGAGGGCCAAGGAAGGGGGCTGGGAAGGAAGCTGGCTCAGTGCATCTTCAGGAAACCTCTGTGTGGTGCTTAACAATGAGGAGTAGCTGATGTGCCAAACACAGAGCTTCAGTCCAAGGATATTGACAAACTTGAGGCCTGGGCCAACCGAAACGCCATGAAGTTCAACATGGGAAGCAGCAAGTTCTGTACCTGGGGCAGAAAGATCACGTGTGTCAGTCCACATGCTGGTGGAAAATACATAGGGGTTTTAAGGAATGCAAGGTGGAAAATGTAACAACAGTGAACTCTCACCACAAATAAGAAAAACTGAAACATCGGGAAGTCAAGGCCAGAATATCATGGGAACTTATGGTTGTCCTTTATACAGTGCCAGTGGGGCTATGCTTGGCACAATCTGCCAAAGTTTGGGCTCTCCCCAGTTCAGGAGGGATGTAAAGAAACAGAGCAGGGTCCAGCAAAGATCTATCAAGATCATTCACACATATATGAAGAAAATTTCATTCTCAGAGACTCCACCAGACAATGGCATGGCTGACTTTATCGGTTGCTGGCATCCGCCGTGTTCCACATGAGAGATTACACTTGATGTCCTGCAGGGGTCCCTTGCAACCCTTGCGTCTCTAATGCCATGATACTGTGATTTTATTTGCCCGTGATGCAGATGACCTGAACTTTAGGTCCTTGGTGGCCTCAGGGTACTTGAGAAAGTAACTCCTGACTTGTTTTTAAGCAAATGCTGTTAGCTGCTCTCCAAACATCCCATTGGATCTTGGTCAACACAGAGGAAAGGAAGAGGGGGAAAAAGAGAGAGAGTGACAGAGCAAGAGGACACCAAAGTCAAACCCCCGTCCTGTGTTTTCACTTCCTAGAATCATAGGATGAAAAGAAAACAGAATCTGGAAGAAGAATTTAAAGCAGCTGATACCTTGTCCCACTGCACCTTGGACTATTCTTCAAAGTGAGCAGTATTAGTCACTGCCTGACACTTTCATGACTAAATTCCAATATAAGCATAATTTAAGGAGTATAAAAATATCCCAAAGTTTCTAGTCAGTGGGCAGTTGAGGGTGAAAAGCCTTAAAGATTGCTGATAGATAAATCAGCAGTGGAAAGAACGGAACTGAAAGAGGAAGACGTAATTTTTATATTTGTATTTGTAAGGATGGTGAAGATAAAAAAGTGGGAGGGGTTGTAACAGATGAGAAAGAGAAAGAATAATGAAGAGAGAAAGCTGGAGGAAAAGAGGCAAAAAATTTTTGCTAAAACATAAGAAAAATTGAGATTAAAAAAAGACTAAGGCTTCAGTGTCATTAGCAGGAAATGTAGAACAGAGTGACGGTAAGAAAATAAAAAAAAAGAGGGGAGATCTCCCGAGGTCTGGACAGATTCTTTAAATGATAAATCAGTGTTCTTTGTAGAAACAGAGGAGAGCACAAGATACATTCTATAATGGAGTCTAAAGGCAGTGAGGCATGAAGGACTTCAGACATCATCTTGCCAAGAAGAAATGCTTGACTGAAGAATGGCAGAGTAAATTAGAGTTCTGTAAATCTACATGGTAATGAGATTTTTTTACAAAGGTGTACAGCAACACAAAAACAGAAGCAAAGACAGAAGACGTTTGAAGATGAGCCAGCAATGGAGATTAGTGAAACAGACAGTGGAAAAGAAGAGATGGGCAGGCAGACCTGAAGGCATGCCGAAAGTACAGTTAAAAAAAAAAGGCCCAAAACCGTCTTGACAACAAGATCAATAGGAGGAAGAACAAGGAGCAGAAGACAAATAGAGGCATTTAAATCCTGGAGAATGCTCAGACACTGCCTGAATATTATTCCAGACCAATGACCTGAAGGTGGGTTCATTTCCCTGCTCTGTCAGTCTTTAACTGTTTTTGTCAAATCTGCCAGAACAGACATCCATTTTTATTCTAATTGAGGTACTGGGATTAAAATGAAGTGGTACAAAGACAGAAGAAAGTCCTCTAAAACTACCTGTTTCTCTGATCTAAATTGATGAAAGAGGTCTAGGATTTGAAATAGTGACTTACAACCTGTCTAAAGATAAGACACTGCTGCAACTAGAGCATTCAGTAAATGTCCCCAAGATATATTTCAATTATCTAGCTTTGGAACTGCATGTCTAGTTCTGATCCCGGAACTCTGTGTTATCATAAAACCTAAGTACAAGGCTAAGTATCGCAGAAATTTGCCTGTGCTGCCTCTACCCATGCCAACTCTTCAGAGCAACTCAACAGTGCCTCTACTTTACAAGTATCACAGTGATGTGCTAACCAATAGCTTTAGAGGAAATATAGTCAGTATCCTGTCACTAATCCCATAAGACACACTGTAAAAGCATGAAATTAAAATTAATGAAAAAAGAAAGACATTACAGAGGTGTTAAAAGATTTTTTTTTTTAATTATATTAGTTATAACTTAATCACTGGCTATAAAATCAAAACTCTGGAGTTGGACAAAACTTTCCAACTCCCAACTTTCTCTCCAAGTGCAGAGCCAGCATTCCAGCCCCAAGCATTGCACATATTTATCTCACCACATTCCACCCAAAAGTGAAATCCAGTCACTTTACCGAAAATCTTAATTTCAAGTGAAATGCATGCGTGTTTTTAAATATTAAGTTTTAACTGTTCACAACTACAAATTCCCAGATGGTAAGCAGTTGCAAATAGAAAAGGGAAAGCTTGCAAAGCATGGAAAAAATGCTCTCTGGCAGAACTAAAAAAATTATAGGAACTGGCTTGCCTTTGCTATACTTTTTCCAAGACGTAAAAAGAAGCCAATAGATGGCTGCTTGCCATTTGTCATAACCCATTTCAAATATGTCTTCTTGTTACCTTTTCTCATACACTTTTCCTATCCCTTTTCTCCTTCTTATCTTCAATAAAAAATCTCTACATCTTCTCAGGAACTGTTACTGCAGAAAGATTTTCCAGGTTTTAGTATGTCATTGGAATATTATAAGACTGGACCCAGTTTAGGGGTCTCTCACAGCTTTGCAACACATGCTGACAAAAACAGGACAGAGTTTGGCCCTTTGATTCATTTGGTCTTTCTGCTCTGAATTGTCAGTCACTTTAAAGTGACTTTAAAGTGTCACTTTAAAGATACTATGACTTAGATTATTGGAAACCAGTTCTCTGGCATTAGTCTTCAAATTATATTTGGTTTTATCATTCAAAGTTCAGACATAGCAAACTTGGAAGTTTTACTAATAAAACTTAGTATTAACTACTACCAAGTAATTATTAACTAATTAATGAAAACATTAACAAATATTAACTAATTTATAAATTACTTAACCTATTCAGGTGCCTAAACAGGGAAGTCTAGAGGCATCTAAGATACTATAAAGTATTCTTCACCCAGGCTCCAGGTGCATTTCCAAAAAGATACAGGTCTCTTATGTGTCCTATGTCATATATGCTGGGCCCTTCTGGGTATCTGAGGTACCCTAAGGAACCTCAGGTGGCACGAGACATTTATGGTTTGATGAATGAGCTATGCCCTGATCACAGCTCCATTGAGATTTTCTAAGTTGATCAGGAATTGGTGATTTTCACTTCCAGTTGCAAAGCTACCATGACTATAAACAGTAAAAATAAAATAACGTCTTCCACTGAAATGGTTTTAATTCATATTAATATTACAATTATTAGTTGGATGTTTGAGATTGTTTTCAAATTCTAATATGCATCCTTTCCCCCTCTTTTATTCTTCTATGAACTGATAGTTTTCTGAACTCCTAAAGAATACAATTCTCTTGTTTTAAAGAGAACAAAATTGGTTAAACCTATGCATAGTGTTTGGGCCAACCACCTAGCATCCAACAATGCAGAGCTCCAAAGATGAAAAGCAAAGTTACTGTATGCAAAAGACTTCACAAAATTATGTACAGGAACTTTTTAATAAGTACATTATTCCGTGGAAACACTTTAAGTTCATTCCAGCCCTTACAGCAAATGGATTGAATTCTGCACATACCCTTGTACAAACAGGATAAAGCTCCCTTTTCTCACCCTGTAGGGCAAAGGATATTGGATCTTAAGGCCATAATATCTCTGTGCATAGGAAACTTATTACAAGTCCTGGGTCTGGTCCAGACATACATATATTTTAAGGAAACCATTCATTTGGAGAGAAAAGAAGGAATGATATCCGTCTCAGATTGAAGTTTGAGGTTCTGATTTTTTTAGGTTTTGTTGTTTTTCTAATGAATAGCAGCTGTTCAAATGTGCTCAGAAGGTAGAATGCTGAATAAGCTCCAGTGCATGGGATTATTGGGCAAGGATCCGGGGACAAGGTCAAAGGGGAGATATAAATAAATATTTATATAACAGCTCCCATTGTTGTCAGTAAGGGATGATGGCTCAGCAATTCTAAAAATCAGCAAAGCTTTATTTAGGTGTCTGATATGAATATGAGAGACTGTGCGCAGTCCAGATATAAACTATACTATGTAGTTGGAAAAAGTGATATAACTGTGTTAATCTGACTTCTTACTGAGGCTATTGATTCCTGAAGACAATATTTCTGATTGCATGACACTGCTTTTGTAGATACACCCTTAATCTTAGAAAGGAAAAAAACCCCAAAGTACTGTACAGATATTAAAGATATATGTGTTTCCAAAACATCTTTTTTCTGAAAATCCATTTCAAAATCACAGATCCAGTGGAATTAAGACCTTTTATCTGATATCAGTGTTGGTCTTCTAAAGAAAAGGTTACAACAATCTAACTTTAAATCAGAATATATTCTGTTGATGCTGAAAGGACTTTTCAGTAGATGAGAAAATAATGCAGGCTGGCTAAAGATATCTTACTAAGTCTTACTGCTTTGACATTAGTGCACTGTCTACAGGTTTAATCCAAATTTCTCATGCAGCCATCTTTGCTGTTACTTACTGACTTCTGTGTACATACACTAGTACCCTCTACTGGTCTTAAAATTACTGTGGTGTTCAGCTAGTCTGAGGAAGCAGAGGCAAACCCCTAATAGACATCTGAATGATGAATACTTTTCTTTCTTCTGTTTTGATCAGGAGGTCATTATCTCTGTTCCAGTTAAAGGCATGACATTACTCAGTAATGTGAGGTGGTTTCTATCTGTCCTACAGTTCATTAAAATTGTGCATAAAAGCATGGATAGTGGAATCAACAACAAACCAGTACTGATGGAAAAGACATAAAATACTGCACAGCTAATCATAGAGAAAATATGGCTCTTTGTTCTCTACATTCTTGCTGTCATCTGTTGCGCTGTATTCAAGAACGTCAGATGTGAATTGATTGGCAACATCTTTCCTTGAGGGGAGCAAAGCTATATTTAACGTCTATGGTTTTTAAAATTCTATAGCAGCCTATGAAATGCCCTGGAAATATGTAAATTCAATTTGATTTTAATTCCAGTTGAAGAAAAAAGTAGCAGTAACAAAAACAGTCCAAGAAGAAAATATGGCTAAAAGGAGCACCATGGACAAGCGAGCACTGAATTTCCCATAAGGCAGACAAGCAATTGTCCATATGAGGACTCTCATGTGCCACTTTGTACAGTTTGGCAAAGTTAGAGTAAATCATGCAATCATTGGATTCTACAAAGAAGCCCCACATTTTTCAATACATTATATGACAATTTTGATCTTAAATGCTCCTACACACAAATATTACCAAAAGGTTTCTAGTAAAAGTGGGCATGAACTTAGTTGTAATGATTTCCTAACATTAACCAATAAATTAAGCTATTTTAAACTACAGTTTCCAGAGAATGGAAAAAGGAGAGATAATTCTTATCCTGAGACTTTGAATATTTCCAATATTTCCAGTTTAGCCACTGAATAGGATGCTGGACTTCAGTAATATTTAATACAGCATGATGTTGTGCACAGATCCTACAGTTCCCCATGGCTGAGATCCTCTAAAAATAGTAAGTTCTGCTTTAGCAATGGCACACACTGATAAACTTTTGAACCAAGAGGTTGACATGGCTTTTCAGCGCCAATGCTAGAGGATTCTTAGAGACCATAACTAGAGCTGCACCACCAGATACTGTTGCCATCAGGTTCAACTGAACCTGGTAAAGCTTGAGCACGAAAAAATCTGCTGTAGCTGGAGGGAGAGGGAGAGCTACACTGGACGTTCTTTCATTTGGGGTTGTTTTTTCTTTTTAAATCTTATTTGCTTGGTGTTTATAGACTGTTACTTTGAATGAAAGAAATACATCCAGAAACTTCTCTGGTTTGGGTTATTTTTACTGAGTAAATGTTCTATATAATACTAAAGCCCTTAAAGAGATTTTTTCTATTATGCTTAAGCTTGGTTACCCATGGACTTTCTCTCCCTTTGTATTCATACTTGGCCTTGTTACAAAGGATCACAAATTTTATGTACACCAAGGAAACCTTTGAATAGTAACAATAAATTAAGAGACTGGACGACTTATTCTAATGCTTGCTTTTTCAATCGTAAAATGAGAAGAATGATCTTTCCAAATGAAAAAATTAAAAAAGAAAATACTTTTTTTTTCTCTTGAGAAATGCTAAATGATTTCTAGCAGCTTTTCTTATCCAACTAAATGGAAATGACCTTTACTGATTTCCACCTGGTTCTCTGAGAAATTAGGATCTAAATAATTCCCATCTGCGTGTCCATTTGAATGTGCCCTGTCTTTCCCTTTATTTCCCCTGTCCCCTTATCCAGTAACCTATTAAATTCTTAGGCTATTAAAGAATATGTTAGAGGGAGGTGAATCATCCAAGATATAGTATATTCTTATATTTGCTATGATAATAAGACAGTAAGAAGATTAGCGTTCCCTGTCTGTGTTCCCCATCTGTGTCCCCCTTCAGGGAAAAGGGAAGGAACAGTAAAGAGGTAGTGGCTGGTAGGACAGTCAGGAACATACATCCCTAAACTACTGACTTGGCACACTACCTCCTGCTCAGGTAGAGAGCAATAAAATGTGCTTAGGGGTTATGGTACTAAGCTGAATGTATTGTGGGAGTGGCTGCTGGATTCACATGAGGAAGTGAAGCATTGTGTTTTAAGCAGCAGGAGGTGTAGGGAGAACGGCTGGTAAGAGGAGGCTGGTTTGCTTAGTTCTGCTTCTCAGTGAGTCACTGGAGAATAATTTTAGTTGTTTGCTGTTTTATTTTGTTTTAATTAGCCTGATTGGATCACATTTATTTTCAAGAATGAATTAATGATTAGGAATATTTCATTTTCTGTTCTATTTCCAGATTTGCTTGTTTGGATTGTGCCTTAGACTAGTGGGTAAGGTATGTTATAAGGAACAACCAATTGATATAAGAGGAAGAAACACCCTTTTCCCACTGCTTTCTGGATAGAGATAACCAGATACAGAAATCATAGAATCATAGAATGGTTTTGGTTGGAAGGGGCCTTAAAGATCATTATTTCCAACTCCTCCTGCTATCGGAAAGGACACCTTCCACTTCATCAGGTTGCTCAGAGCCCCATCCAACCTGGCCTTGAGCATTTCTAGCGATGGGGAATCTACAGCTGTTCTAGGCAACCTGTTCCAGGATCTCACTACCCTCACAGAAAAGAATTTCTAATATCTAATCCAACTCTACTCTTTTGTTTTAAAGCCTTGTGAAAAGTCCTTCTCCAGCTTTCTTATGAGCCTCCTTTAGGTACTGGAAGGTTGCTATAAGGTCACCCTGGAGCCTTCTCTTCTCCAGGCTGAACAACCCAATTCTCTCAGCCTGTCTTGATAGGAGAGGTGCTCCAGGCCTCTAATCCTCTTCAATCTTTCTCAGAAGAAAGGGAAGATAGAAGGGACACTCTTCCAGAAGTAAAGAACGGAGAAAATAAAGCTAGAGAAGTACTTGGGAGAGAATTTCATGCAATCCACAGTACAAATCTAAGCCAAATACACTTAAACCATTATTTAGAAAAATAGCTTTGTTGAATTAGTCTCAAAAGCTTTTGATGACAGATATCCCATTCCACATTCTGAAAAAATCTTTCCTACTATATATATTACTTTATTCAGGAGGGAAGAACTGACTCTTCTTCAATGCCTTCATATGGTTTAGAAATAAAAACTTCTGAATTTTGGGTTCATGCCAACTCTCATGTGGGATATTTAACACCTTCTATCCTTCTACTACAACAAAATAAAACCAGAACCAAGACAGACAGAGAGATAAACAGACAGATAAATGGCAAGTGTTCTAATTCAGATAAAAGTACAAAACAACAGATAAAAGAAAAGAGGACAAGGACATAAATTAAAGTACCAGCTGTTGGAAATAACTTTTGGGAATATAGTTGTCAAGTCCTTTAAATTCTAAGCATTGCTGATATTGTGGGCCTTTTTTGTGCCTAAATTGTGTGTCTACAACTGCCTGTGTGTTTCACAGGCACATAAGAAAATTATAGTCTTAATTAGATCAAGAGTGCAAAATGAAAATCAAGTTCCAACTATGAATGCTGGGAAACAACTTGAGATAGAGATCATGCTGGGATGATTCATTTGACAAGTTATCTAATTTAAGTAAATATTGCTGGGTTGCGAAAGTAATTTTAAAGAAAATGCAGAGTTGGTAGTTACAGTTGCCCTAGGGAAAATACATATGAGTGATATTGTCTTCATACTCCTACTCAGTCTACCCTTTGTGAAAATATTTATATTCCATGTTTTTCAGTCTTGGTTCACATGATATACTTTTAGTGTGTTTTGCTGAAACTCATGTATTTTACAAAATATGTAGAATATATACACTTTTGTTCAAAAACATATACATATATATGTAGATATTTTTACACAGAGGGATAAAGAAAAAAAAAAGACAACGTGTGTTACAAAAGCAGATAATCAGCTTCCCTGGCTTATGGAATGGAAACAGCAGAAACACATTTTATCCTGAGGTCTGAGAAAAATCTTCCTCCAGTTATTAATGTGTCAGCTAATTGTTTTCTACAAATTCAGAATGAATGTCTAAACCAGGCAGAACCATAGCAAATTTAAACAGCTATCAGAAACTGTCATGTGTAAAAATAGTTGAGATTAAACATGGGTGGAAGATTCAACTTGACTACTATATCATAATTCTTAAAGCATCCATTTGGTAAAGATTATGTTTCTTATCAAATGTTTATATTTTATTTACTGCCCATCCCTTTGCCCTGTCTTCCATGAGAGCCATTTCAGGTTTCAGGTGCTGAAACAGTTTCAGAAACTGCAGAAACAGTCCACATATAAAAAATGGGACAGAACTGTGAGTGACACACAATATTGCTGTGATCTCTGAGACAGCAAATTTATTTATATGGATATTTAGCCTTTATCCTGTCCCTTTTCAATCACTATCTGGAAATGACATTTTAAAAATTTTATATTGAGTCACCCATTTCAGCAGTTGTATAAGAAAAAAAGAACCTTTCAATCCAGTACTTGTAATAGAATCACAGAATTAATAAATTTGTAAGTGAACAGCATACGATGCAAATAAACCTAACAGCATTTTTATTAGGCTTATTTGTTCTATGCTGGTTCTGGCTCGTCCAAAAAGAGCTTCATTGAGTTGTGAAAAGGTGGAAAAATTTGTGTCATAGTTTCTGTTATAGAAAATCTATTAATTTCAGAAGTTTATAACAAAATTATAATAAAGTTATCATTCTGTTCACAAATTGCACTGCAGTTATTTGTTTTTATAAATATAATAATCTTCAGGGCAAGTGACAGGATTACTCTAAGATACTGCAAATAAAGAGTGGAAAACTTCCAAGTTTGTATGTATTTGAATAATTTTAAATGGTACAATATCTTTTACAGGACATGAACATTAACTTCATTTAATTAAATGATAATATTTGTACAATCAGCATGCCAAAGTATCTCAAACAGCTCCATTGTGTGGGGCCCATGGTCCCTTTCATTCTAGCTGGGTCGAAAAGCTATAGACTATCTTTGAAACATATCCTTTTGTTTGATGAAAACTGTCCCAAAGCAATTGTTGTCACAGCTTAGAAAGAAGCTTAAGTAAAAATTGAAAAAGCAACGGGGAAAGCAGCACTTATAAATCTGCCTCTAATGCCCATAAAACAGAGCAAAGTTAAGATGAGTGTCCCAGTCTAGCAAAGTAATCTTGTTGGAGGAGACTCTCACAGCATAAAGATGATTTATGTCATGAAGACACAAGCCTGCCTCCCTGGGAGACATGTGCCCAGACCGCACAGTCTTTAACGTGGTTGTATAAATTTGGAAAACAACTGTGTTAGCATAGTGCTGGGCATGAGCTAACGTGCACAGGCTTTTAATTCCAGGTTGTTCTATCTGGCTGTCCCAGGGCATGGGCGAATCCGATGCATAACTGCCTCCAGCTGCTCATGAGCATATGCTGTATGTGAATGTCAATGAAGGAGGCGGGAAAAGGAGAACACACCCTTGGCAGCAAAACTTGGCTGTAATCAATTTGCTTTGATTGTCAGATGCCCTATTCAAAATAGCTACCTAGCCAGGTTAGCGTTTGGGCAATAAAAATTTGCACACCAGGCTAAGACCAGAAGCCTCAGGGGAGCCCCTGTAGCCACAGACCCAGGTCCCAGAGAGGTGATGCCACCAGAATCTGCTTCTCATTAAAAACCACACAGCATTGTATGCTGCCTGTTTCTAACGTTCTTAGGCAAATCGATTAATATATTTGAAACATTCCCATTTTCCAGTCTTGTAAAAAACTATATCCTGCAATAAACAAGGTTTAGTGTTTGATACAGGTGCACCCATTCCGGACTTTCATCTCAGTCTAATTCTCATAGAAGGAGGACATTTGGCAGAAAAGTCATGACTGTGTGCTCAAAAAGACAGCGAATAAAAAAATTTGATTCTTTCTTATTGTCCTTTTATTTTCACATTTTGCTTTTGACATCTAGTTTTGCAGATAATCCCGGTGGTGCTCTCTATCAAATAGAAAAGACATGTAACTGGCAGCATTGGTCAAACTGAAAAGCAGAGTAAGCTTCAAAGCCTGTTCATGAAGAAGGAAAGGTTGCTGTAGGATAGGACAGGACAGAACAGGATAAGGTAGCAAAGTCAAGGCAAGTCTTACTCCATTCTTTAATGTTAGTTATATTAGATGTCTATTTCCAACATTATTGGGATATACATTCTACCTTCCATTTGCAGTAAAAACTAAATTGCCTAGTTAATTTCCTTCATATGAAATGCATTTCAATTGAAAAAAAAAGAATTGGCAGGTTCATAGTTATGATGGCTTACCTAAGTGTCTGATAATTATGCCACTAACTTGAGTGGATACAGGACCAGATCCTTATTAACTTGTGCTTTCTTATGGACTCACTGCATTTAAATTATAAGTGTCTTTAAGTGCCTTCCATTAAGTTGTTCTGAGGGCATTTTGTGATGCTGTGTCACACTATTGCTTATAAATTGGTGCAAAAGTTATACTGAAGAGCAGTATCAGGAAACAGTAGTAATGTGTACCTCATAAAATCCAGACTGTATGCTAGGGAACTGCTTTCTCTTTGTAGGATTAGTTTTTCCTCAAAAGAAAACCAAAAAAAGTCCAGAAAGTGGACTAACCACAATGAAGTTCTCAAGAAAGTCATAACACATGGAGTTCACATACCTTGGAAGAAAGCAATGTGTAATTCCACAACCCTCTGCATCCCATCTAGATAATTTAATTCTCTGTCTGATGACCAAGGAATGACACAATAAATCACTAAGATGGCTGGTTGCTTTATAAAGTAGTTTATTTCTGGTGTATTCCCTCTAGATACTTGGATGAAAAATATTTCTTACTGAAATTGGATTTTAAGCTGTTCCCCCAACTATTCCATTACATTCCTTTCTTCCTTTCCTTTATCCTGAGATAATTGGGTTTTGCTTTATTTTCCATGCAGTTCTGTGTAATTTTTAAGGCCAGCTATGACCTAAAACAGGGCAGAGAGGTGGCTCGTTTTTTAAAATCAAAATGGAGTATCTAATGCTTATAATATATCTTCTTGCCACAACTAGTATCCAATTGCAATGGAATCCCAGAACTTTGTCCATAGGGTTAGACACAAAGAACTTTAAAGATTAAGGGTAACTATGCCAAGACTTGGGACCCATCCACTTCAAAACACGTCCAGGTGATGCTTCACTGGAGTGAGGGCTCAGAGCACAGGACAGGGTGACCCTTGGAAATCTATCAGTACAATGCACTGTTGCATGGCCCACTGCTCCCAGATCCAGTGTACTTGCAACACAGGAACAAGACTTTGGTTGACCACCTTGTGGTGCCAAGTATGCAGAGGAAACAGAAGTGGTTGCTGTCACCTCTTGTCAGCAGTGCCCTGGAGAGCAATCAAAGCTGGGTGCTTGCATGTATATATCAAACGAAAGGTGAGTCTAGACTGGAAAAGAAATGTACAGGTTCTGCACCATAGTCCAAGTGCTGTCAGAAGTAGGTACCATGGAAGAGAGAATGCAAAATATCAGTGTGATATCATTCAACAGAAAACCATTAGAAAGTAACTACCTGATGTGTGTCAAAATTTGATTCAGTTATTCCTCATGTTTCAGCAATGTTCAATAAATACCCAGCAATATCTTTAAAGTTCACAATCCACGATACTCGGTTTACATTTGGTTTCCATTAAGTGTATGGACTATTCACCTTTACTAGGATGCCATCCCCTCGAATAAGAGCATTAAGTGTTAAAAAATCACAGCTGAACCCCTCTCATTAGTCTTTTTAATCTGCATGCGTTTGAATGCAGCTTCCTTCCATCCCCTACACTTCCCCATTGCCCAGTTTCCTCTCAGATAACATGAATCTGTACCTAACTAGAGAGAAAAAGAGAAAAGGGGCAGACAGGACTGGATCCATCTGATCACTCACATTATACTTACCTGTATTAAATGCTGAATTTAATCACTGAGTACATTACACATATGAGAACACTGCAGCATTAAGCAATAGAAGAGATCCACAAGTAGAAGATCATTGAACAGATATTCCACAAACACGGGTTTTCTGACAAGCTTAATCATGCCAATTATACCTGAACTATATTTCTTTTTTTTCTTTTAAAGATGAAAAACATGACAAAACTAGAAATTGGGGTCTATTCTGCCATAGCAACCACAAATCCCTATTAAAGTGAGGTGATCCTGGATGTATTGAAGGCATAATTGAACTTTTGTTGACTTTAATGGGGACAAGATTTCACCAGCAAACAGTCAGAGATCTGTAAGGGTTAAAAAAAAAAAATTGTGAAAACACTCAAGCTTCTTACACTCTGAGCAATAAATAAGAGCAAACTATGATGCTAATCAGGTTTGACTTCCAAAATGCAGTGTTGATGGAAAGAAGTTTTGAGATTAAAGAATCCACAATGAGGACTATTCAAACTAAAATATTTTATGATGCTCTTAATTAGTTTGGGTTTGGTTTTGATTTTGGCTTTTGTTCTCAGGACTGTCAGCTGCAGTAGTGGGTACAGATAGTCCCGTCATCGGATAAGGACCTGGAAGTAGGAAATTATTGATCTTTTCTATATCACAAAAATATTTTAAGTGTTCTAAACATTACAGTCTGACTTTTCAGTTCTGAACCGTACTTCTTGAATGAAAAAAAATGGTACTTGACATGGTAAGGAAATGGATTTACAAGTCCAAGAAAAAGTACGGATTTTTTTCATAACTTTACCAGTATCAATTTAGAGTAGCCAAAGGCTTTATATTGTAGGTGGACTGCCGTAGGCCTGGGAAATTTTGGAGCCTTACTTGCACTCAGAAGCCCCAGAATCAAAAAACCTGACATATTATCAAGTAAGCTGCAAAAAGCCAAGAAGGTTGGGCAGATCAGGCCTCCCAAGGCTTTCATCTTCTTGGCTCATAAATATCCCTCCAGGTGGTCTGATGATGACCCTATAGCTTGAAGGAGAGACTCTACTAAGGAGCCAGGGAGGCCAATTTTAATCCTTCAAATATGTCTTCATTCCTGCAGTTTCAGCAAATCAAAATGTTCCATGGAAGCAATATTCCCTTAAAAAATTTCCAGTCAGTTGGAATGCTGCTTTCATGCTACAATGCACAATCATATGGACGACTGGTGTCCTGCCCCTGTACACATCTTTCTCCTCCATTTCTATGCTCTCTTCCCAATTTGATGAGTTTAAAATCCTAATAGAATGTACTCAGGTTTTATACTCTGTTTATCCTTAATATTATTCTCTTTGACTTTTCGCTGTCTCTGTCACGAAACTGCTTAATCCAGTGTTTTGCCAGAAAAAATTCTACAGACTTGGAATTTTGGTCACATTTTAGTAAGATTCTTAGTTTCAGTATCCCTGTACTACACTACCTTCTAACAGTATTTCCTTGTCTTCACTGTACTGCTTAAAAATACCTGCTGTATTAAGGTGACTTGCAAGATAATCTAATGGAGGTTCAACTAAGATGGCATGCAAGAGGCCATGTCCAATTCTTTGTACTGCCACAGGCATGTACCTTGGGCATTGCACATCTGTAAAATGGAAACCAGAAGCTTTATAAAGATCTTTGAAAAGAGTTTTTAAAAAGTTTTTTCAATTGTTCATAACAACTACATTATTAGTTTTCATCCGGTGCTTCATTATACTACAGAGATACCTAAATTACTTCTATGAAAGCTATTTGTGAACAACAGATCTATTGCTGGTTGGCCAGAATTATTCCCCAGCTTTCAGAACCTCCGTGATAAAATTGTCAATATTTCTGAACAGGAAAATGTTAATTGGCTCAGCTGTTTAGAGCATGGTGCTAGTCATGCTGAGGTTGTGGGTTCGATCCCCACATGGGCCATTCGCTCAAGAGTTAGACTTGCTGATCCTTGCAGGTCCCTTCCGACTCAGAATTTCCTGTGATTCTGTGAAAAACTCTGAACAGAAAAAGGAACAATAATGTGTTCATTAATTCACAAAACAACCTCATTCAGACAGCTTCAGTTTGTTTTCCAACTTGGAGCAGACTGTTTAATATCTACATCACAGAAATTGCATTTTTGTTAGAATCAAAGACAACCAAACACCTAAAATACCACTTATGAAAGAAAATCCAAACATTGATGGTATGAAGCTTCCAATCTGAATGTTGTGTATCTGGTTTTCAAAAAAAGGCTGGTCCAAAGATTCCCTTAGTTCAAAGTGGAAATCAACCTTAAAAAAATGGGTTTAACTTTTATCTGAATATCTAAATATGACTTAAAAGCCTTCGCCAAATTATTTTCCACTACAGAGACACCATAACACATCTAACTTCTCTTCATATATTTTAATATGCCAGAGACTATTTGATCCCTGGAAGGCAGCATGGAACTTCTTTCAGTCACACCAATTGGAGAGCACTACTGCTAGGCACCCCTGCTCCAAGAAAGAAACTTTGATATCAGGTCAAAATCCATCAATTCTTTATTCGTTCTTCCTTAAAGAAAAAACTCATTAGAAAGAATCAGTTCTTATGAAAATCTTAAAAGACAATGAGCCTGTTTGGCAGTGAGGGCTCTTCACAAATGACTTCTATACTTGATAGTCACAAGATGTGGAGCAGTTTTACTTCACAGTTAAAACTCATTGGGCCCACAGGTCAAGCTCATTCCTCTCTTAAAAAATCTTTTACTAGTTGTCTAGTTTTTATACTCTCTGTTGGGCTGAGCTAGATATTCACTCCCCCCATGCTGGCTTGCCTAACTCAGGAAGTCATTCACATTCTTTTAAGGAACTCGGAGCTCGATACACTCAACTGTTGATAGTTGGTTATCTAAACCAAAGGTCACCCTTCAGTCCTCTTTTGTGCTGAGATAAAGTCAGCTTCTGCACAACATTTGAGGTCAGTCTTACCTTGCATTCTTCGCTGAACTTCACAGTCACATTGTCCTTGCCCATCTTCTCTGAGCCTTCTCTCATTTTAAGGGTTTATTGGTCAGCCACACTCAGTAAGGTGACTTAAAAGCATTTTTATATTATTGTTTCAGTAGCTAGAGGTTATAAAATGCAGCGATACCAGAAAGCTCCTTCTTTGCTCCAGGTGCAACGTAGTGTGTGCCAAGAGGAAGCAATTCAGCAGGCCAAGTGGGCTTCACCACCTTACTTAACTACCACTGTAAAGAGGCAGGATTCTGATTAAAACAGGCCTCACTGCCTGTAGGGCTAATTCCGTACCCTTGGCAAAGAGCCAGTTCCATGTCCCTGGGTCGTTTAGGTTCTACAATCCATAAAAGATCTTGGGCAAAGTTTTTGACAAAATTTTCACACTGCCCAAGTGCGGAGAAGTTATTCTTCGTGCAGTCTTCAAACAAGCTGACACAAGAGAAGCCTGCTGGGGTTGGCTCAGTTTATCTGTAATGAGCTGAAAAAGACAGAAGCCAATTTCCACTCTATAACTGGAATCAGCAGCTTATCTCATTAACTGTTCACAGTGTAGCTGCTATGCTTGAGGAAGCTGGATAATTTTCCCTTTCTTTAGGTGAAAACATGTTCACTGGAGCATTGTGAGGCTGCAATTTACCCTTAGTGCAAGCCTGCTATGAAGCGACTACACTACTATTTAGAAAAAAACTCATGATCACTTAGAGTTTTTATGGCATTTTTAGCTAAAAATTATTCTATCATTCCAAAACACAGTGTGATGATTTCCATTTGCTAGTCAAAGGTATTTAAAATCTTTACAATATCTGAAAGCATGGATAAAACTCTCAAGACACATCTGTAAGTTCAAAAACCCACACTGAAATCAAACTAGCAATAAGTGTTTCTTGAGTGATATCTTAGTTGCCAAATTGTATTCTGGAAGCATTTTTTATAACCAGATTCCAAACTTTGAAATAGGGTTTTAGATTTATAACAGAAACAATTACAAAAGCAAGGCCAAGTCCTTGCATCTGCATTCAATGGCAGCACCATTGGTCTTGGAAGTTCCACATGTAAGTCTGTATAAATAAATGTTAAAAACTTCTGTAGTGTAGATACAGTGGAGGTATAATTTTTTTTCTTTAAGAAAATAAAAGAAAGTGGTAATAATAAGTAAGAAATATTTTTAAATGTATCTACCTTTTCAGTAGGAAAAAACATATTTCATTTTTCAGAACACATTTCTGAAAAGATTAACCTAGTACTTTCAACTCAACTCTCCATCTGTGTTAACCCCTCTCCTAGATATGGCCTCTAAGTGTCATTTGGGCTATACTGTAGCAGAAAGCCTAGATTTTGCTATGTCTACTTATCAGAACAGCCACATGAAAAACACTGGTTTCTAATATTCTGGCCACTGGATACCATTTAGCCATTCGTATCAGGCAGATCTGTCTAATGCTGAACTACTACAAACATCATAAAACTGAGTAACATACAGCAAAACATAATCTAAGTCTGTACTTATCTGTCCTGACATGCTGAGCATTAGGAAAACATATTTTCTCTTCGATCACATGCTGTTATGCTTCTTACACATCTCAGACACAAAACAATTACAACTGTTCATTCTGCAAATCTCTACATAAGTAAATCAAAAAAGCTGTCCATTGCTAAAATCGTCTTACCTCTAAAACGACAAATTATTTTTGCTGCCCTCAGTTCAGTTCTTATAGAGGGCATTAAGGTATCTGTGGCCTATAGGAATATTTAAAAGATGGAGCAGAACACACCTCATGATTTCTCCAGGGTTTGTGGCATGTTTTGTTAACACTCCTAGAGTGCTGTTAGTTGCGTGGTATTGACTATACAAAGCCTGTTTCACCATGGCTACTCTTAGAGCTGAAATACATTCAGAGTCAAGTCACCTGGGCATCCACTTCATGATTCAAAGTTTGCCTTCAGCTATGTAAATCCAATGACTCTGAAGTGTTTCTCTGTTAGTTTTTGATGCAGATATGCACAGTGTGAGAATACCAAAAAGGGTAGGAGAAGCACTTGTTTCAGGCCAGAGAGTGTTTTCGAAAGCAGAGATGGATAAAAAATGGAGCTGGAATAGCTGCCTGGTGAAAGAGGGAAAACATCCCTGATTAGTGTTGCTAAGGACCTTATTATGTTTCTGGGAATAGCTGTACATCAGGATAGCCTGTGTTAGGAGACTAAGTTCATTGGCCTAACAGTCATATGTGCTTCCTACTGAGGCAACGAGAAGTGACTACACATTGCAGTGTTTCAAGTGCACCAAGAAAAGCAAGTCTTGGAGCTTAAAGGGAAGAGCCAAGTATTTGGGTTTAAGTTTCATTGGCAGAAGGGACTTGAACAGCTGAGCAGCAGTTTGGCAGCATTCTTAGAAGGGCAGAATTTGTTCTTCAACTTGAAATGTTCTTCAACATAAAATGAACACTGGCTGAAAAGGTTAAAACTGAGGAAGTGGAGGAACTTTTCATAATTTTCAATGCCAAATAATACAGTGCAAACCACAGTTTAGTGAAGGAGACTCATGTGGAGAATGTTTACTGCCCACTGCTACAGATTATTCTTTTTCTTTTTTTTAATACTTTAATAAAAGTTGAATTCTTGCCTGAGGAAAGAAAGCAAATGAAATAAAGTTCTCATCACCTCTTTCATTTCAGCTTTTTTTTTTTTTTTTGAGAAGAGGGAAATATTTTTCTTTCCTTGGTAATTCTTCAGCTGACAACATAAAGAAGAAAATTTGCCTCTGTTACGCTTCATTTCAAAGATGTGGAAGTGGAATAGAAAATGCCCAACAACAGTTTCCATGTTATTACTCCCAGGTTATTAACAGTCTGATAGAAGTATCCTATGCAGTTCCTCTTCACAACATTTCACTGGGAAAACAGAAATAAAATGAGAAGAATAATGAGATACTGGCATACAGTCAGAGGAAACTAAACCTATTTCTTCTAGTGGTATCTCTCATTACAGATCGCAGCAGATTCCTTCACTCATCCTTTTATTCACAGTACCTCTTTATTCCTTCATTTGTTAATACTTTAAGAGGCTACACCATTTCCTGCCCTTTTCTTTTGTCATTTAGAATACAAAGGTAAAGCAGAACTGCATGTCTCGAGGTAACAAGAGGAATGAACTTGCCCCAAGGGTTTTCATCCAAGTCACCCCTCAGATAAGCCAGGTACAAACGGGCTACACTGGTTTGGGGGAAACTGAAGAGCCCTGTGTAGCTGTGGCAGTGTATACAACACTTGTCTGTCCTGGGCTCAAAGGTCTCCGGATGCAAGTGAATCCAGAGATACGTGATGGGCAGAAGTGTTAGCCTAGCACTGTGCTCAAGCAAACAAACTCTGCAGAAAGGCAGACATGGGATCAAGCTAACACAGCTATACAATCCCCGTCTGGAGCTTCCCTGTAGACACAGCCAGTGGGCTCCAGCCACCCACCAGACATGCCCAAAGGCACTGGAAGCAAGGACAGCCGTGTGACATTTTTGTTTGCACTGGCACAAGAAACAGTTCTGTTTTGCTGATGGCAGCTGAGGGCCCACCAAGGCTGCAGCAGACCCCTAACACCATCTATTGCCAGTTGCCTCTGTTTTCTGCATACCTCAGTGAGTCTTGGCCTATCATTGCTTTCCTTCCCACACTGCTGACCCTCATTTTTTGTCCATTTCTTGTTAATCAGCATTTACTCCAATTAGATTGTGATATAACTTGCCAGGCATTATAGTTCAAACACATGAAAGATCAAAAGTAAATAAAGGAAATACTGACACTGGCAGTAGACCCAGCATGCTCTCCCAATACAAATACTCAGTGCCTGAAGACAAGTAGTGAGCAAGTCATGACAGCACATGGGTATTATTTCTGTAAGTTAACAGTTTGTTTTTCTGCATCATAAAGTTGAATGCAGTCCATCAACTTTTCTAGAACTCTTCATTTTTCTGCTGGAAGTTAAACAAGATCCTAAATCATCTGCAAAAATTTATTCCACATTTGCTGCCAAGTGGTAAAAGCAATAGTTAATTTATTACCAGCTCCAACAGAAGGCATTTAAAAACTGCTGCTTTTTCACATGTGTGTCACTCATGGGATTTTCAGTCTTCTGGGCTCACTCTTTCTGCTCTTTCAGAGACAGCTGTCAGGGAAGTCAACCTGTCCATCAGGTTTATTCATCAGCAGGACTGTGACAGTCTATTCCTCTCTTTGTTGACCCATAGCAAATAAAATAATTCAGTTTCAACTTTAAAAAATCTTTGTCCTGTTTAGCAAACAGAATCTCATGGTTCTCCCTCCTTCCTGCATGAGGCTGCTTGACGAGAGAAACTGAGAGAGAATCCCAACTCATCGCTATGAGAAGGATGGCACTGGACAGAGACAATAGGGGAGGAAAGAAGCCGGGAAGTTTAATTCCACATACAGCTATTCTTTCAGCAAGAACCATGGGATAAAGCAGTACACTTTGATATGCCAGGAAGCAGAAGCTGGGGCAAGAAGAATAATCGTAGAAAAACAGAACAAGTTGAGTTGGAAGGGACCTTAAAGATCATCCTTCTACCACTTTACTCAGAGCCCTGTAAGACCTGGCCTTAAAATCATACAATAGAATCATCAAATCATCAAGGTTGAGAAAGACCTCCAAGATCATCAAGTCCAACCTTTGACCAAACAGCACCATGCCAACTAAACCACAGCACTAAGTGCCATGTCCAGTCATTTCTTGAAGACTTCCAGGGATTGTGACTCCATCACCTCCCTGGGCAGCCTGTTCCAATGCTTAACCACCCTCATCAACTCTTCACGATGTCCAATCTGAATCTACCCTAGAACAGCTTGAGGCCATTTCCTCTTGTCCTGTCACTGGTTGCCTTGGAGAAGAGGCCAGCTGTCACCTTGCTATAACCTCCTTCCAGGTAATTGTAGAGAGTAATAAAGTCTCCCTTGAGCCTCCTTTTCTCCAGGCTAAACACCCCCAGCTGCATCACATGACTTACCCTCCAGCCCCTTCACCAGCTTTATTGCCCTTCTCTGGACACCAGCACCTCAATGTCTTTCTTGAAGTGAGGGGCCCAGAACTGCACACAGCATTCGAGGTGCGACCTCACCAGTGCTGAGTACGGAGGGGCAATCACTACCCCAGTCCTGCTGGCCATATTATTTTTGATACAAACCAGGATGCCATCCTGGTGATACAAACCAAGTGCAAGGGCCTTCCTGGCTCATGTTCAGTTGGCTGGTGACCAGCACTCCCAGGTCCTTTTTCCCTGGGCAGCTTTCCAGCCACTCTGCCCCCAGCCTGTAGTGCTGCACAGGGTTGTTGTGCCTTGAACACTTCCAGGGATGGAGTGTCAACAACTTCTCTGTGCAACCTTCTTCCAGGGCCTTATCACTCTCACAGTTAAGAATTTCTTCCTAATATCCAATCTAAATGTACTCTCTTTCAGCTTAAAGCCATTAAGAGCAGCTAACCCATGGAAAAACAACCCCAAACAGGAAAACCTGAAGGCAAGGAGGAGATAAGTTGTCTGAAGAAGGGTATGGAGAAAAGCCCTTGCAAAGGCCAGCAACATACTGGCACTGCAGCTGCAAAGAGAGAAACAGATAACTGGCTCCTAGAAAACCCAAAACTGCATTTCTGAGAGAGCAGTCATGCTACAATATTTTGCCAAAACTCTGCTTTGATGTTGGCTCTTACTGAAGGTAGAAGGTAACTTCTCAGCCTGTGAGCTAACCAACCACAAGGACATTGGTAGTGATGGAATTTTCCCCCAAACACTGCCAATCTGAACAAAGTGAAGGCATTTCACATTTAGTGAAGTACAGTGAAAATAAGAAAGACAGTTCTCTCTAATAATACAATTTCTCAAACTGTCATGCTTGACTTACCCTTAACTGCCTCCCAGTCCGGTCAAAACGCCTGTCATTTGCTGCCACCTACAACAGGTTCTTTGTTCATGTGAATAGCCTTTTACCTTCAGACTAACTTTCAGAAATGGCTGTATCAGAAACTCACTTGGTGCTCCCTACAGTTCAAGTATTTCTACTTGGTTTCCCTTGTTTTTTGAAATGTTTTCCTACCACTTTGTAAATTCCGTGTAAACAGCAGGTACCACAGCTGAAATGGCAAATATCAGTGACACGGATGATTTCCTTCACCATTTTTTTTGCTCTGCCTGTCCCTATCCACTGTGTAAAAACTTCAAGCAGTTTGTAAAGATGTTTTCCAACCATTTACCACACCAGATGCCAGACAATCTAGCATCAGAGAAATTATACTGATGCAGCAGCTGTCTTATCTAGATACCAATATCTTCTTGAAACATTGCTGAAACCTCAAACTAAAAAACTAAAAAATAATGTGACCACAGGGCTGTCCAAGCACATGTACCATCTACAAGATCCGTATCACGGACAATCTTTTACTGGTAACTCCCTAACTGTAGGTACTACACATGAGTTAAAAAAATCCTGTCCTTAATACTTTTCATTCCCATAATTTCCATTAAAGAAATAGTAAAACTTTGCAATAAAATAAACATATATATTAGACCTGGCTGTGCTTTGTTGTCAAAGTAGTGTGGTTTTAACTTGTGAACTGTTGATGTATTTACTGTTAATACAGAATTGATACAACAATATGGGTTGGTATTGGCATTTGCTTGGCTGGAAAAAAAATTATGCTGAAGATAGTGAACATCATGTTAGTGGTGTTATTTCTAAATGTCTGCAATATTTTATACTCACATTTATTTAAGTGTAGCTTATATGGTAGTGTATTTTAGCTTTGTGACCAAAGAAGTGTGGAAAACACAAGGATGTTTTATCTTACTGCTGATCAAGGTTGGTGTGGTGTTTGGGTGTTTTCTGCTTCTCACACTGTCCCACCAAGAGAGCAGGCTGGGAATGCACAAGGAGCTGGTAGAAGACACAGCTGGGACTGCTCCTTGGATCAGTCCCCAGCTGATCCAAGGGATATCCACCATATGGTGTCATGCCCAGCATATAAAGCTATGGTAGGAGGGCAGAAGGGGGGGGATGTTTGGAGTTACAGCACTTGCCTTCACAAGTCACTTCTAAGCATTTTAAGTGACTTAAAAGTCACTTTTAAGCTTTCCTGGAGGTGGCAGAACACCTGCCTGCCCATGGGAAGTAGTGAATGAATTCCTTGTTTTGCTTTGCTTGTGCTTCACCTATCCAACTGTCCTTATCTCAGCCCACGATTTTTCAAACTTTTCCCCTTCCAATTCCCTCCCCCATATCAAACTTGGTAAGTGAGGGAGAGGCTGTGTGGAGCTAAGCCATGACACACCATGACACAAAAAAGGTTTTGCAGCTAAAAGCCTGGATAATTAGCTTTTCTTTTGAAAGTAAAACTTTATTAATGCATTTGGAACATATGTCCATATGTTATTGCTAGCAGTTGAAGAGGTTTCCCCACCAACCATTTTGATAATCACACCTCTCACAGGTTTCAAACATGGTTCATTCATTAGGATTCTGATTATTCCCATTAATTTGATGATGATTCACTTGCCACATCTTTACAGCCTTGAACATAATGCCATTCACTATATTTACTTACCTTGGAGATGGTAAATCTCCATACCAAAACTCAGAGGCATTCTTATGACTCAAGATGCATCTATGCTCATTTCTGCAATACTTTTGTGTCCTGAAAGACTTGAGTTCTTTGGGTTCATAGTACAGATGAGGGAAACTGCCACAATGGCCATCTAGAGAACAGAAAATTGCGCATATCCAAAAACCATACAGTGGAACTAACTAGACACTAATGCATGGTCTTCTGAATGATGATGCATTTTTCACTGGAGATAGGCTTAACTTCCGTGTACTGAAAAAATTGCTAATACCAAAGGGAATTTGAGGAAAGGGATGTCAATGACTTAAGGATTTTAAACTTTGCTTCTTTGGTAGATTTTAAAGGTAAACGGCAATTAATGACTAACTCTACATTCAATCTGGTTAACCACTGGTTCCTGTCTTTTCCTCTACTGTTGTAATTTCCTCTCAATTCCAGCTCTGAGATTTTCTGTTCACATGCATTTATTGGAGTGTCTCTCCTTGAGTATGATTGCAGAAATCTAATTCCCACATACAGACAAGATACAGGTCTCTGCAGCAGAATTGTGCCAGTATGAAGTATAAGGATTGATGTCACGTTGGTTCTTTGTGTTGTGATGA
>VZRS01004808.1:911-47580 GCA_013398055.1 Ifrita kowaldi
CCCCGGGAAGCTCCCTCTCCCCGCCGCTTCCATGAGGCTGCTCTGGCACGGATCCATGGCCTTATTTAAGAAACTAAACAAGAAGTGTTAAGCGAGTGGGAGGGATTCCCCTGCTGCGAGGGGAGTTCATTCCCCTCTGGATGCATCTCCATCCCTGTCGGTGGAGACGCTCGTCCGGTGTCACGCTGGATGAGCAGAGCCGTGGCATTTGCTGGCCTGGTGCTCGTCGTTTTCTTTGGGAAAACGGGTCGCCCCAGTGGGCACATATTTCAGAGTATCTCCCAAGGGAGAGCGCCACATCAGATTTCCCTACAAGGATTTTAGCTGCTCCGCGTCAGCCCTTCCCCACAAATGACTCAAGCCACTAATCAAAATACAGTCATGTTCTTCAGCAATTAAACAACCTCCACCTCACAGGATTGTAGTGGAGAAGCAGGAGTTTAGTGACACGAATATATCTCAGTCAGGGTGCAGGCACCCATTTTGATATTATTGTTAAAAAAAAGAAGGAACTGAAGGCAGATAAATAATTCAAATGAAACCCAGAGAGGATAAGGGAGAAAAATACCTTGGCAGGGTAGTTGGTTCTGAGTCTGCCCAAGGTGCTGGAGCAGCACATGTCAGCCACTTCCTGAAGTGCATTCTGTCCCATCTTTGCTGAGCTTTGGTTTTAGTCTTAGCTTTTGGGCTGGACTTGGGCTCCAGCATCTTGCATTTCAGCTGGGTTGATGTGGAGTGGGTGGGTGAGCTCAGTGCTCAGAGCTCTTCCCTGCGAGCAACGGGTCAGGAGTGGCAAAGCAGCCACTGTGTCAGTCCTCAACCTCTGCAGAGCATGAGCTCCAGCTGCTGTGGCTTTCCTCTTTCTTTTTTTCCAAATTTTTATCCTCTGGATAAAATAATTTTGGAAAGCTCAGGAGGAGGTAAGAGCCACTCTGCCTTTCTCCTCCAGCTCCTCCTGCTCCTCAGATCAGTTCCTGCGCCAACCCCTGTCCACCCCAAAAAAAGAACAGCCAGGGCACAGCAAGGCCGGCAGGCATCACCACTGCCATGCCACAGTCTCAGGGTTCAGCACTCTGGGCTCTAGTGTGGAATAACAGCACATTCCGAGTGATCCGATGCCCACGGCCTTCGCCCGAGACTTCCTACTGCTCAGTTCCTTATTCATCTGCACATCTCTGTCTGCATTTCCATTACAGAAGCTGTTCAGAGAGGGGGGCTGGATCTAAAGCCAGCTGTTCATATACATTATTTCATAGTTGTCTCTTATTTTGGGGAGAAGAAAAGATCCTGGACCTTACCAGTGGTTTTTTGCATCCCCCCATGTGTTACAACCTGGGTTTTGCCCGTGGGGAGGACAGGGTAGGGGAAGTGTCCGACATCTTCTGTGGTGTGAGAGGGGAAGGAACTGAACTCACGGGGACTCCAACCACCCTGTCACAGACTGGGAAGCAGCTCTGTGATGCCATCACTGCCCCAGCTCCTGCAGCTCAGGGAACGGGCATCCAGCCCCACAGGCATCTTCCTGTTCACTGCCCTGCCTCCTCCAGCTCATTCCCATCACTGTTGGGCTCAGCCAGCCCATTTCCTTTCCCAGCGGCCTCTCCATGGGTTGCCCTATGCAGCACAGGGAAGGTGACCTGCAGAAAATCCTGAATCCTCACTGCCTTGGCCATCCAATGGGTGTGCTGGTAACTCCAGTAACGCCACTGGCCAGCTCTCCTCTCTGCTCCCACGGGTTTCAGGACATCCAGAGCTTTTCACAGGGATCAAATGTCTTAAATCCAGCTGTGCATGCTCTGCAGGAGCCGTTGGCTGGGCTGGTTCACAAGCCATGGGGCGACTTCCCTGTGCAGCTCCCCAGCCTTCCTCAGGACCTGGGGACACAGGAACTGGTGGCTTTGGGGTAAAACTGTAGTGAAGGCAGAATCCTGGCTCCATCCAGGTCCTGAGCACAGTGTAAGACAAGGCAGCAACCCCAGAGTTTTACTCGACCTTTCACCCTTCTGCGAAAGCGCTCTCTGGGAGCATGGAGAATTATTTTATTTCTGTTATTTTTGGCTGGAAATCCACTGGGTTCCTTCTTCAGAGTGGACCAGTAACAGAAACCTCCTGCATGTGATTTTCCCCTTCCCCAGACACTGTGCTGGGCATGGAGGGTGATGCCTCAGCCCTTCCCATCATCTCCTCTGGGTCCATGGGACGTCAGCCATCCCGGGTGAGTGTCCAGGAGAGGCAGGGAGTGCTCTGCCACTCACCCATCCTGCAAAACCTCCTGCCCTTGGCCATTTTGTGGAAGCAAAATTTAACCAGGAGAAGGGTGGAGCAGCAATGAAAACAACAACAAAGTCCTTTGGGGTTCAGCTTCACCATTCATCTTAGACATGGAAAAAAGGGGGTTTCCTGACTGCAGGAAAATGTATGGTCGAGTTTTAGAACAAGCCACCCTTCCAGTTCTCCAACCACTTGGAACCAGCCTCGGTTGACCTTCTGAGGGCTCTTTGCTCCAGCTGTGGAGACACGCTGGGCTCAGGGGCCCGGGTTTGCCACACTCCAGACTCACTTGTCAGCACTTGCCTGCTCTGGAGGCAGAAATGCTGCAAACCCTCCGGGGCAACAATGGGACGGGCACGGCGGGAGCGGAGCGCGCGGCATTCCTGCGCGTGGCTGTGGCTCTGGGTGCAGGGACAGGCTGTGGGTGCCCTGGCAGCCCACTCCCAGTGCTGGAAGCGCTGCTGGTTCAGCCTAAAGGGGCTCAGCAGAAGGGTTTGGGGTAAGGGTTTGGGTTTTCCAATTGCTCCCCCTCCTGCAGGTGTGAACCCAAGCGGGGCTGTAGCTTCCTCTGACAGAAGGCGAATGCCCAAGCAGCGTTCCAGGGCAAAGGGCAGGAGAAGAACAAACAGGTACATATTGGCATTAGTGGGCAGGAGCCCTGGAAAAGGAACAGAAAGCTTCAAGCTAGACTGGAAAAAACCCAACAAAAACCAAGGGAAGATGCTGCCTGAGAGCCCGGTGTGGGTTTCACCAGGAGGAGAGAGCTGGCAAAGCCGATTTGGGGCTGGAGAAATGTATTGCTGTGACAGCAACTTGTGTCCTCTGATGGGACCTGCACCCTGCAGCGTCCTGGGGGCTCAGCAAAGGGCATCACCAGGGGTCTCACTGAGATCCCCTGCAAGGCCCACTCCCACCATCTGAGCCCAGAATGCCTGCAATGGGCACCCACCATGGCCAGGGTCCTGCAACCCAGTCATGCCTGCCCTGTCTGGCAGCAGTGGGGTGCAGCTGCTGGGCACTGCCCCAGGGCCAGGGCCACCTCTGTGGCATGGGGCCACACAGGGTGACAGTGCTTCCTTCCTCCCCACACTGCCAGCTCCTCCCTGGGGTGATGGAGCTGAACCCCGCCATCAGTATTCCCCTTTGGTTGGGGTTTAAATCACCAGGGCAGCTGGATTTGGAGGACACTAATTGATCACCCTGATCCCCCTTGCCTCTTGTGGCTGGGGCAGGGCAGAGCCTCACTGCTGCCCTGGCACTGTGACCACAGCACAGGGGCCACCTGTGACCCTTGGGATGCTCCAGAACTTGGGCAGGGCGTTAGGTCACCAGATCCCCCTTTCCCTGGGTGTTTGCCTGCAGGATGGTCTCCTGGGGGGCTCATTCCTCAGCCCCTCAGTGGTTTAATGTAGGACAAAAGTCTGATGTGGGAGGAAGTTTTGCTGGTACAAGTGAAAGCCCAGTTCTGCAAGCTGTAGTCCGGGGAGCTGGTGCTGGGGACGTGTCCCAGCCCTGGGTGCTCACCAGCACAAAGTGACATCTGCCTGAAGCCAGGGCTGGCAGTATGCAGGCAGCAGCACCCACAGCTGAATAAACCATGGTGGGCAAATGCCCCTGGTTGTAGCATTTGGGACGTGCTCCCCTCATCCCCAGCTGTCCTGCTGGTGTGGCCCTGGCCTGGCCAGTCCCACTGCCGGTTGAGCCGGGCACGGCCCTGCCCTGACCACATCACTGCCACATGGGGCCACGCTTTGGGCAGGAAGTGTGGCTGGAGAGCAGGGCCAGACCTGTCCTCAGCATGGCCAGACTCACCTCCTGCCCGTGCCAGCAGAGTCTCCCAAACCTCCTCATGCACCTCCTGGAGCCTCCCGTGCAGGGCTCTGGATGCAGCCAGTGGGGTTTGGTCTCATGCCGGGGCTGGGGGAAAAATCATCCCTCAGCTGTGTTGGGAGCTCTCAGAGCCGTGCTAAGCCAGCCCTTTGATCCAGTATTGCCCTGTGATGCAGTGTCCTTCCTTTTCATCCCAATCCTGCCTTGATTCTCCATCTGGGTCCTCATTTCCTTGAAAGGTGCCATTCCTCATCCCTCAAATTGCCACTGTCCTGTGGTCCCGGGGGCCTGGCAGCATCCCATGAACAAGGAGCACCCCACCACCCACCCAGCTCAGCTCCTACCCTGGCCATGCCAGCACCATATCCCTCCCTTTCCTCTGCTCTTCCCTCCCATCAACCACCAGGCTCCTCCATCCATTTAGCCCCTGCTGAGTATTGATCACTGATCTCTCTTCTCCTTTCCCATGGATCATTACCGAAGGCGCAACAGGCGCCTGCCCTAACGCCACGATACCTCTGGTAGTAGAAACATAATTGTCAGGGCTTGCCTTACTACATCCCCCAGCTGACTGGCATGGGGGCTATTTTTATGCTGTAAAATCATTAACTCTGTTTCAGTGCAAAAGCTGGGGTCAGGGGGGCGGGTGCTGCCAGAGCTGTGCCTGTCATGCTGCCCAGCAGCCCTGGTGCCAGGTCAAAGCCGTGGGTCTATTCTCCTCTTCCCAGCAGGTGCTGGAGGGGTTCATGAGGTCCTTTTGGGAGGGCTCCTGGTGGGATTTGGCTTGGAGGATGCTCAAGCAGAAATACACTGAGAGCAGAGGAGATGGCTGGTCTGGAGAAGGACCCCGGCATCGTCCTCATCCTGGCAGGACAGGGGCTGTCAGCTCTCGTGGTGCGAGGGACTGGGGAGGTGTTTGAACACACTGAAGCATCTCACAGTTCCCATCAGCAGGACCTGCCTCCCCAGCCTCTGGGAATGGCAGAAAAATCACTGCAGGGCATCTGCAGTGGATGCAGAGGATCTCCCCAAAGGTACCCGCTGGCCACCGCCGCCTCAGCCACGTGTGCGGGCACATCTGCGGCGTTATCAGTGCCGTGGGCAGGGTGCAGCCACATGGGCATAACCACCCCCTCATCCCAGCTGGACCCGGGGAGCTCACCCAGCCACTGCCAGGGATCGTTGGCACCTCTGTGCTGGGAGGATTGGGGTCAGCCCAGCCCCATCCCGCAGACCCAGGGGGCTCAAGCCCTCAACCTCTTTGATCTTTTTCTAAAAGATTGCTAAGGGGGGGATTGAAAACCGAGTCTAAAAATAACTCCTAAAACTTCCTGTGCTGCTGGCAGGTGGCTGGGACAGGCTGCGGGGGCGGGAGGCAGCTGTGGGGCTCGGCAGCGGTGCCCCGGTGGTTTCCATGGGGTAACCCCGGCAGAGGGGTCCCGGGGGGTGCCAGCCCTCTGTCACCCACCCCAGCTGCCTGCTGGGCCGCCTCGCCTCTGGTTGCACTCAGTGGCTGGTTCCAGCCAAATTTGGCAGAGATCAGAGGTGCTGGGACCTCCTGGGAGAATGCCAGGGAGGGGGTGGGGAAGCTGCAGGCTGTGCTGAGCCCTTATTAGACACTGGAGAATCCAGCAGCACGCGGGCAGCCAGGGCTGCCAGGCTCTCCTTGTGCTGATCCAGCGTGGCTGGTCGAGCAGGTGATGGGTGTTTGCAGTTCCTCCAAGGCATGGAGAGGGGTCGGACCCGGTGCTGCTCCTCGCTGAGGCATCGCTGGCCTGTGACAGGGACTTGGCCTGGGATGGTGTCAGCATTGCCACTGGGGGTTTGTTCATTGCCCCCACCCAAATGACCCCTGCAGGGTTCTGTGATGAGCAGCAAAGCTGCTGTCCTGGCTTTGACCCATAAAATACATGGGGAAGGTCCTTCCTGGGGTGGAGAGTGGCAAGAGGTGGCCAGAGAATAAAAACACTCTTGGTGCCGGTGAGCTGGGGGTGCCAGAGGCCGTGGGAGTGTGGCTGTATCCTGACAGCCCCCAGCTCTCTCCCTGCCTGGTAGCAGCAAAGGGAATCCTGGAAAACCATCTGAGAAATAATTGAGGTTCAGGTGCCCAGAGAAGCAGAGCCCGGCTGAGCTCCTGGAGCCCCAGAGGGTGACAGCAGAGGAAGAAGCTGCCGAAGCCGGTGGTGACTTTTGGGTGACGGGAAGGTTTCCATCCGGATGGAGTGGCGCTGGGGACAGCAGCAGCAGCTCAACCGCGTTGGGTTTTGCGTGCCGGGGTGTTTGGGCTCGGGAGGAGAGGAGATAACAACTCGTGTCCCGGGGAAGGCGAGGGAAGCGGCTGCGCTGAGCCGGGCGCTGGGATGAGCTGATAACAGGCACATGGCGCTGCCCCAGGGGAGCGGGGGTGGGTGCCAGCATCCCTCCTCCTCCCTCTTTCTCCCCTTTCTGCCCTTTTTCACCTGCGGTGAGACCGTGACACTGAGGGGCAGCCGCCAGCAGAGACCACAAGCGGTGCTGGTCTCTTGTGGGCTGGAGCCTCCTCCGCCCACAGCAGTGCCGAGGGTGAATTTAATCAAGAAAACGGAGGTTGGCGGCTGATTTCTCTCCCTCTCTCTCTCTCTGTCTTCTGTTTCTTTTTTTCCTGAAGAGGAAAAAAACCAAACAAGTTTGTTTGTGAGTCACTCTTGGCCGGGGAAGCAGGGCTGCGCTCTGTGCATCAGGCTGGCACATCCCACCTCGCATGGACGATGCTGCCGGGAGGTACCGCCGGCGGCTCTGACTCAGCCCACCCTCAGCACAGCCCCTTTCCCGCACTGCCCACCTCGCTGCCGGTGTCTGTGCCCTGCGGGCAGTGCTGGGAGCCCGGGGACATCGGAAGCACAGCGTGGCAGAAAGCACTGTCGCTCTGAAGTGGCCTCGGCTGGTCACCGAGGACCGAGGTGCAGCCTGCACGCACCCTGGGGTCGTATCCTGCCTGTCACTCTCGGCAGAGCTGCTTCCTTGGCCATGGGGTTGTTCCAGCGCCAGCGTGCCCGGGCTATCTCCGAGAAGCTGCCATCAGTGCCAGTCCTGGCTGGGGAACCCCATCTTGGCTGCCGGATCCAGCCCTCCTGGGAAGCAGGAGGCTGAGCTGGAAGCAGGAGGCTGAGCTGGCTCAGCCCCTGGTGGGACCCACAGTGCGCCTCTCCTGCCCCATCGAGGCAGCTGGCCCCGTGATGGAGCAGCAAGGAGAGCGTCTGGGCCAGGCTGGGGCTTTCCCAAAAAAGGCCTGAACTCTTCAGTTGAGTTTGCCACTTCCCTTACCACTCCCTTTCCTGTGAGAGGATGTGTTCGGCCGCTTTTCTTTTCTCTTTCTCTCTTCTTTTCTCCCCCACGTCCCTGCCCGCAGAGCCGGCGGTCCTGGCGATGCCACGCACCCCCTGAGCCGGCCGGGGTCACCCTGGCTGGCACGATGGCCAGGCTGCAGGTACGGACACACCACAAGAGCTGCTCCCACACCCCCCAGTCCTGCCAGGACCCACAGCACAGGGTTGGTGGGCACGTCAGGGGTCAGCACAGGCTGTGCTGGGGGTGCCCCTGCACTGGGGTGGGCACTGATTTGTGCCCCACGCTGCAGAACTCGGGGAGGCTGCTTTGCCCAGGGTGAACAGGGCACAAGGAACTTCATGTGCAGGTGTGTGGGATGGGGCCAACATCTCAGCAAGGCCTGGTAGAAGGGGAGGTTCCCCTTTGAAAGCAATTTTGGGGAGAGCTTGTCTTGAGGGGGCGTGGAGGGCCCGCTCTCCGTTCGGCGAGAGGACAGTGTGGTGCCAGACTCATGGGGACATCACGGGTGTGTGACCTGGCATGGCCCAGGGACACCCGGCACACGGGGACTCCCAGCCTCACAGGGGGCTTGGGGAGCTCAGGGAGGGTGGCTTTTGGGGCGTCTCTTCTCTCTGTGGGGAAATGTCCCCTTTTTGTCATCCTTCCTCTTTCTGCAGCCTCGAGCGCACGCCCTCGCCTTCCCTCCAGCACTTCCCTATCCGCCAGCCCCAGCAGCCCCATGGCAGGGCCTGGCACTGGGGCAGCTGGTGACAGCCCCGCGGCACCCAGCCCGTGCCAGCCTGGTGAGGTGGGGGTGGCAGGGGCATCACGGGGTGCACAGTGCTGGGAAATCGTCCCTGCAAATCCAGAGCATGATGGCAGCACCTTTCAGGGCCCATCAGAGTGTGCTTGCATTGCCTTTTGCTGCCAATCCAGATGTGCTTGCATTGCCTTTTGGTGCCAGCAAGGATCACCCCAGCATCGCCTCTTGGTGCCATCAGACAAGGTCCCTGTGCTCCCTGTGCAGCCCCACAGATCCCTTCTCCCTGTTCCCCGTGGCGCAGACCACTCCTCTGGAATGGCCCTGGGTGTGTCCCACAGCACCCAGCGTGGGCAGCAACCTGATCCTGCTCCTGGCCGGGTGCTGATGCAGCCCTTGGCATGGGAAGGGGATGCTCCTGCCAGGGATGCCACCCCCCTCCTCCTGCTGCCTCTGCAGGGTGTGTTGGCTCAGCCACTTGTGGGTCAGCTCTTGCCAAGGAGCAAAGCAAAGTACCTGGATGTCCCCACAGAGCAAAGCCATATGCTGTCCCCACATCCCGGTCCCTCAGTCACCCCCAATGCAACCTTTCCATGGCCCAGGGCTGTGGCAGAGCCAGGCTGAGCTGGCAGGGAGCAGGGTTTTCCCAGTCTTCAGGTTGTCGTCCTGCTCACGCCATTCCCACAGCCTCGACACCAGTTCCTGTTGTTGGCAGTGCTGGGATGAGCAGTGGGATGTGGGTGGGCAGCGGGAAGAAGGGTGCTGGGAGTGGAAGATGCTTGGGCCAGGGGAAGCAAAGGAAAGGGAAGAAGTGGGGGGTTCAATGGACCCGAAGGCAGCAGGGTGCAAGAGGGAGCGGAGCTGCTGCTGAACCGGGTGACAAGGTCACAGCCGTCCTGCCAGCTCTCGGGGCTATAAATAGGGACAATTGGGAGTGAAACAGAGACTCTCTCCTTTTTCGTTCCTGTGGGAGCACTGGGAGTGTGGGAGAGGAGCAAAGGGCCCAGGAAAGCACTGCTGGGTGATGGCTGTGCTGGGAACAGGGGGGCTCTACCCCCAGGGCACATGGAAGGCTCTGGGGACAGCTGTGTCCCCAGCTGCATCCCATATCCTGGTTCAGTCCCTTTGCTGTGTCCACAGCAAGACTCAGACCAGAGGTGATGAGACCTGGGGCTGCTCAAGGTGGGGATGCTGAGGCTGAGATGTCTGGGAGCTCTCCCTGCCTGCTGCCACTGCTCCCATTCCTTCCTTCTGGCAGAGGAGCAAGGCACAGGGAAGCAGAGCCAGCTGTGGCCATGACATAACCACTGCCCATGCTGAGCCCAGCACGCGGCATCACTCCTGCCCAGGAGCATCCCTGCTCCAGGCTGAGCCCGTGGTGCAGGCAGGGACAGGCAGGTGGCATGGGACAAGGTTTGGCTTAGCGCCAGGAGCTGTGAAAACTCAGCACCACCACCCTGTTTCCTTCAACTCACATGATGCCGTGGAGCAGCTCCAACTTCCCCATCCCATGCCTGGAGACAACCGGGATTTCAGCCACTCTTCCTCATGGCACAGGGCATGGCCAGGGTGTGCAGGGCCAGCACTGAGCCCCTCACCCAGCCAAGCCCCTCTGCTGCCTGCAGCGAGCCCCACAGCATCCCCGAAGTGTGGGATGGGATCCCAGGCAAAGCATGGGGCTGGCAGAGCATGTCCTGATGCATTTCCTCTTCACTTTCCTTCTCACTTCCTTTTCTTGCACTTTCTGCCTGCTGCCCTGTCCTCGCTTGCCACCTGCCCAAGGCTTTCCCCAGCGCCAAGCAGCCCCCGGAGCTGCTCGAAGTTGGGGTTCTGTGCAGTAACGTGGTGCCGCTCCTCTCCCTCCCCACAGGCTCCATCCAGGAGGCGGCAGGGACATTAGCCAGGGCATTTCACGGCTCGCCCGCAGGCTGGGAGGAGCTGAGAGCGGCAGAACAGCCCCTGAAGCACGACCCAACCCCGTCCACCGTGTATGAGGCTGGGACGCAGGTGAGGGGTGACCGGCCGGTGGCAAGCAGGAGCCAAAACTAAATCACAGCAAGTCACTGCGCAGGGGTTCCTCCTGTACCTCTGTGTGCTTGCACAAGGTGGGGGATGATCGCTGGCAGCTCCCTGACCCTCTCCACCCTCCTGCCTTTCAGTACGCAGGACCCGCGTCCGCAGAGTCACCCCTTCCGATGTCCCGGCATGAGACTTCTCCGACAACGGTGCAACCCGCCAGCAACCACCGCCCCAACGCCTGCTGCTTCTGCTGGTGCTGCTGCTGCAGCTGCTCGTGGTACGTCCCACTGCCCGCCTGGCCCTGGCTCCTGTGGGGTCAGTGAGCATCACCCACCCACCTCATACGCCCATAGGCAGGGCAGGTGATAGAATCGTAGAAAGGCTTGGGTTGGAAGGGATCGTAAAGATCATCTCATTCCAACCCCCTGCCATTGGATAGCTTACACTAGACCAGGTTGCTCCAAGCCCTGGCCTTGGACACTGCCAGGGGTGCAGGGATTGCAGCATGTGTGTTGTTGTTCCTCTGTGCTTTGTGCAACACCAAGTGCTTGGATGCAGCTGCTGCGTGAGCAGGTGACCAGGTCTGAGGAGAGGGGCTCCCACAGCTGCCCCCACTGCTGGGTTCCCTGCAGCCCTGCAGTGCAGCAGTGGCACCCAAGCCATGGGCAGTGGGTGCTGGAGGGCAGCTAGAATGGAGATGGCCCTGCTCCCTGAGCTGAGCCTCTGGACCACTTGTGTGCTCTTTGGGTCAGGAGCTGAGGGCAGGATGAGTGCATGGCTAGACAAGTGTGAACTAGAGCAGATGGGCACCAGTGGTGCGGTGGCATGAGGCTCCCCCCAGCACAGAGCCTGGTGAGCCCCAGCTGAGCCTGGGTGCACTGTGTGTGTGTTCATGAGCCAAATCTTTTAGAATACACAGAGCAGAAAGCAGCAGTGGGACTCCCCAGTGCTGCCCAGATGGTCTCCAGGGAGGGATGGCCCTGGTCCATACGAGCCCTCTGGGAAGCTCTGCCTTGGAGCAGCAGGTGCAGAGTCTGGCCCTGCCCTCCCAGCACTGACCAAAGCCAAGGATGGAACCAGCTGCTTGCCTCCATCTGCATCTCCTGTCCTTGCTGAGCATCTCCAGCTCCTTATTCTCTGGATATCCCAGATTTTGGAGAGCCCATCTGCTCTTCCTCCTCAGCATCTGCTCACTCAGAGATTGCTGATGGCTCCGAGCTTTGCAGCAGCTTTGGTCTTTACAGCCACCAAGAGCAGCAAGCTTGGAGGAGCAACAAACCATGGAGCTGAGCCCCGTGCATCTCCCTCCTAGACACTGCCCTTGGCTTGGTGGCATTCCCTGTGTCTCTCCTTCATCTCTGCAAGAGCCTGTGAGCAGAGATGGAGCAGAAATCCCAGAAATGGGACAGATACCCCTCCTATATCCTGTTCCTGGAGCAAGTGGTGCTGCTTGCTGAGTGGGGCTCAGGCATGGCAGGCAGCAAGCCCTGGGGGTGGCACAGGCAGGGACATGCCCGCAGCTTCTCCCACGCCAGCTGCCCACGCTGGGGCAGAGGTTTGCACAGCCAGTCCTGTGCGAGCAGCGAGGGACGGTGTCGCAAGCAGGAAGGGCTGCGGTCAGTGCCGGGCACCGAAATTCAAGGGCCCAGGGGAAGTTGGCTGATGGCTGCTCTCCATTTGTGCCACCAGCACCCTCAGGGGCAAGGGGACACAGGGACAGGAACACTGCATCCCCAAGCCCCAGCCCCTCTATCCCACTATCTGCCTCCGGGCCGGACCGGTGCTGGCGCATCACCAATGAACCCTCGTTTATTTATTGGTGATTATTCGTGACTGTTTCACGACAGCTTCGCATTGGGCCGATCCAGCACTGACCTCTGCCGGCTGCTGTGGCCCCTCCGGCTCAGCTCAGTCCTGGCACACATCCCTGGCACATGGCCCTGGCACACGGCCCGGGTGGTGGAGCGGGACCAGGGCCACAGCAGTGCCTGAGCACAGGGACATCACAGGGACACCCTCTCATGGTGGCAGCAAAACTGCACAAGGGAACCAGGGTGCCACCAGGGCAGCAGGTGAGAGGAAGGCATGGGTGGGAGGTGCTGGTGCCCACGGAGGAGATTCAGGGGTCAGGGGTCAAGGTGGGGTCTGCACGTGTCCCCAGTGCCCCTGACTACCTCTCTGTCTCCCCGTTAGGAACGAGGACCGGGAGAGAGCATGGAGGGCATCCCGGGAGACCAAACTGGAGACCATCCCAAACTGTGAAGCGTGGTGAGTGCAGGGGCAGTGCAGTGGAGGGAGACAAGCACAACATGGCACAGCATGGCACTGTCCCCTCTGCCATCCTCCATGGCAGCCAGCACTGTGTCCTGCCCCTGGGGTACACGCAGGGCAGAGGGTCAGGGCACCAGGGCTTGGGGGTTCCTGGTGATGTGTCCAGCAGCTCATCCCCAGTTCTCACCAAGAAACAGAGAGCCTGGAGCCACAGGGTGACTCCTACTGTGATTCTGCCCTTGGGCCCATTGCAAAGGGAAACAGAGGCATGGAAGAACCTCAGCAGATTTCAGACCTCATCGTGCCCTTTAGATCCACTGCTGAAATCATCGTGCAGCCACAGGGAGAGGTGTTGGGGCAGTTCCTCTGGGATGGGACCAGGGATGAGCAGGAGGGACACAGTGGGATCCCTGGCCGGCTGTAACGCCATCCCCTTGCCTTCCCCCGGACCTGCCAGCGCCAAACCCACGCCGGAGGAGGTGCAGGGCTGGGCACAGTCCTTCGACAAGCTGATGAAGAGCCCGGCGGGGCGCAACGTCTTCCGGGAGTTTTTGCGGACTGAGTACAGCGAGGAGAACATGCTCTTCTGGCTGGCATGTGAGGAGCTCAAAACCGAGTGCAACAAACACACCATCGACGAGAAGGCCAGGATGATCTACGAGGATTACATCTCCATCCTCTCTCCCAAGGAGGTAGGAGGCAGAGCCTTTGAGGGGAGGGCTCAGGCTCAAATGGAGCTGGGGAGGGCTCTTAGGGAGAGGTCTCTGTTCCAGCTGCCGTCAGAGCCCTGTGACAGTCTGGGGAGGAGTTTGGCAGGGTAACGGCGGTGAGAAGGGGATATCCAGCCCCCCAAAACGCCCGAGACGCTGCCGGCAGTGGGACCGCGGGCCGGGTTGTGCTGCGGGGCCGAGACCTCACGAGGGCACCAGCGGGCCGAGGAAATGCTACATCTCTGCCTGCAGCATCCCCAGAGTGGGGGTACCCAGGGCGGGACCACCCCAACCCACCTCACTGTGCCCAGCCGGGGGACACAGAGGGGACCCAGAGAGCTCCTCACTTCTCCCTGCAACCCTCCCCAACCACCAGGGCTCCAGTGCCAATATCCTCTGGGATGGAGCACACTGTGCTCTCCCCACATCTGGTGCCACACTGATACCCAATTTCCCATGAGAGCGGGTGCAGGGAAGGGTGCTGGGGCTGGGGGTTTGTCCTTGGGTGTCCCCCAGCCCCAATTTCTCTCCGTGCCTCCCAGGTGAGCCTGGACTCGCGGGTGCGGGAGGTCATCAACCGGAAGATGCAGGAGCCGTCCTCGCACACCTTCGACGATGCACAGCTCCAGATCTACACGCTGATGCACAGAGACTCCTACCCCCGCTTCCTGAACTCTGCCATTTACAAATCGCTGCTCCAGAGCGTCTCCCACTCCTCCTCAGAGTCCTAAGGGCACCCGCCAGCCATGGGGACACCAGTGGGGACATGGTGGCCGGGGGGAATCGGTGCCTCCTCTCCTCTGCTGCCCTCCTTGCCAGACCCCACCAAGTTTTTAGCTTTTTACCTATGAACTGTCACGCCGGTGTCTGGGCCACACTCCAGGACTGTCCCCAAGGCACAGCCTGGGCCAGCTCGTACTACTGATTCCCTGTCCTGTCCCCAGCGCTGGCCGGAGCAAGCCGGGGGAGCACAGGACAGTGCCTGGGGCCCGGTTCCCCCCACACCCTGTTTTGAAGAGGTCACTTTATCCCATCTCCACCACACCTGGGGACACGGCACATCCCCCTTTGCCACCTGAGACCCAGTTGGGGACTGGGTTGGGGGTTTTTTTGAGGTGGGGGGAGGTCAATTGTTGTTGGTTTGGGTTTGGTTGGGTTTTTTTTAATTTTAAATGCTCTTTTGGTTGGCTTTTACTGGGGGACTTGAGGTGCGGGAGGGGGGTTGACGAGCATCTCTGTACATATAAAAACTTGTCAGGTTTACCTCACTCCAGCTGTTTGAGGTGGCCCAAAGGGCAGGGGGGTGGTGCTAGAGCCTGTTTGTATTCCTGATGGATCCGGATGGAGCAGAGGGCAGAGCTCTGAGCGGCCAGAAGGGACCGTGGGGATGTGCTCGGGGGGTGCGCAGGGGGTGTCTTAGAGCTGCCTCCAGCAAGTCCCCATGACACATCAGCACTGTCACCCCAAACCCAGAGCATCCTGCATCCTGGGTTCATGGACCTCGGAGAGGGGGAAAACACTTTGTGCAGGTGTTGTTTGCCCTCCTGCAGAACCCACAGGACCCCTGAATGAGAGAGCTCCCAGCTGGCCCAGACCTGCCCTGCCAGCAGGGAGAACCACAGGGCTCTGCCCTGGTCCTTCACTGAGCCAGATCTGGGCTCCACACAGGATGGGAAGTGTCACAGGGAGGATACAGAATTCCCATGTGGTTTTGCACAGCACAAGGAATGATTTACTGAAGGCCCAGTATCCAGGATTAAAACATGTCTGTCCCTGCCCTTCACACTGAAACAAAGCCAACACAGGGGTTTTGCTGCCAGTCTTTGCTTTTCCTGGCCTACCACAGCAGTTTCTTATTTATCCACCCCTTCCCCTCTTCTCTTCAGCCCTTCCAAAGAAAAAAAGTGCTTTTCATTGAACATATTTTTTAAACAAACCAATTCTTTCAGCTTTTTTTTTGTTTTTGTTTCCTTCCTTCCTCATGGCATGACTGTGTGGAAATTCCTGTCAGTAAATTTAGTTTTCTTTGCCAAGCTGGAAATACAGTTCAAGAAAATGTATTTTTGAGAGAGACCAGCAATGGTTTATTAGGAATGTCGGTATTATTATTGGCAGGTTTTCCCCCAGTCTGCACCCTTACAGCATCCCCACCCTGCACAGGGGAAGTTTTAGTACTGGGTTTATTCTGTGAGTAAGGGAGATACTCTCAAATGTGGCCCCAGCCTCAGGGTTGGAGGCTGAACATCCCTGAAGCTGTTCAAGAGCATGGCAGGGGGTCAGAGCCCCTCCACACAGCACAGAGGTCTCAGCACAGGGAAGACCCCACTGCCACCACATAATCTAGCTTTTCTCTTGCTCCCAATCCCTTTTAAACACCTTACAAGCAAATCTTTACTTCTGAAACACCTCTTTACCCAGTGTGCTTCCCCTCCCTGGCTCTCCTTGGTTTTACTCCAGAAAATGGCACTGTAAAATGACAAGGTTCTTTTCCCAAACTCCTGCTTGGGACTCTCAGTACCTAATTCAGGATTGTCATAAGGCTGTACACAAGCTCAGCTCTGCTCCTCACAGGAGCACGAGAAGAAAGGCAAGAGGCACTGGTAAAGAGCTGGCTCCCTTTCCCAGCGCATGAGCCAGTGCCGTGGTCAGCGTGGATTTCAGATCCTGAAGCTTTTTTTTCGGCATCACTGCGAGGACACTGCTCCCTCCTAAGCCTGGTTTGAATAATCCCATTCACCACAAGACTCGTGAGGCTTAAAGGAGTTGTCAGCGTCTTTGAATATTTTCCTTCTTGGGAGACTTGGCTGCACCCCGTAAAGTGAAAGCCCTGAGCGAAGGATGCTGGTGGGATCCCTGCCTCCGGAGCTGCACAGCCCTCAAAGGGGCTGGGAGCACGTTTTCCGCTGCTTTCATGTGGCTGCTTACTCCTCTCCAAACATCTCCGAGGTCTCTGCTCAATGTCTGCTGTCTGGCATGCTGGGAAAGCCAGTGGAAATACTTGTTTTTCACTCTAGAAGAGGGAAGCGATGCCATGAGAGATGTGACTGCAAATGCTCCTGCCCTGCTTGTCAGCACAAGAGCTGCAGGGCACAGCACTGCTCCTGGGCAGCCTCAGACCCACAGACCTTGCTGGGGTCCCCCAAATGCTGCATCACCCCAGTTAAAGGCTATGATAAGGAAAGAAGAGGGATTTTAAGTCTAACTGTTGTGAGCTCAGATGGAATTTCCCCACCAGGTTTTAATTAGGTCCCAGAAGGAGCCTGATTCTGCAGATCTCCTTCACAGGGTCACATCTGCAGATGTAGCACCTGGGGCTGGCTTTGCTACAGGATCCTTTCCTTACCTGACCTCTTCCAAGCACCAGCTCTGAGCTCACTTCAAACCTCCTCCACTTCTGCAGCTAAGTGCTAACAGCCCCTACCCATCCCTCTACCTTCTCCAGATCCAAGCCTCTGGAAAATATCCTGTATTTGCAGCGTTTTCCCTCCTCTTGAGCCTCTCCAGCAAGCCCCTCTGAAACTCCAGGCTGTTTTTCAGCTGTCAAGCTACAAGCAGAGCACAAACAGGAAAGTGCCTGGGACTCCCTTTGAACAGTTTGGGGTGCGATTTCTGTGGCTGATGTCACCCTGCTTTCAGTATCTTACAACCTGGGCAGTACATTCTTATCTTTGCAGCAGCCAATGCTGTTGGCATTTAAAGGCTCAAGATGACAAGGAATCAGCGCAAAATCCAGTGAATGCTGCCAAGATGGAAAGCAACATCTGATCTGTACCCTAAAAGCTGTGTCCTGTCAACAGTACTGCCCACCCAGCTGCCCCAGGGCTTGGCCCAGTGGTTGAGATTCCATGAGGTGACAGGAACAAGCCTTCACGCACCGAGGGTGTGCCTACAAGACATATCTCACTTTCTGCTGCTCCAGGCATTATTCAGTCCTCACCTGGACACAGACCGCCTGTCAAGTTCCCATGCTGAAAAAACAAAGGGCTGCACACACAGTTGAAATAAAAGTCAGAAACTGACAAAAATGTTTAATATTAGTTTTGAAGAGAAAGTGACCGTACTCGCTTAGATGAGAAAGTAATGACTGGGTGTGTTTAGTGAGCTCTCCTGCCAACCTGTCAGCCCAGGGCTGCGGCTCTCTGCGAGGCCCAGGCCTCCCCGCTGCTGCTCTCAGCGTGTGACAATGCAAACTCACTGGGACACAAAACACAATTGCCGTGGGAGCCGGCGTGTGGAGGCTGCGCTCGGGTCTGCGTTTGGCTGCCGCTCTCGGGCCATGGCACATGTCAGCAGAACTGCAAGAGAAAGGAGTTTAAACCCCAGTTAGAAACTTCACTGCAGAAGAAGGTAAGGATCCAAGTGTGGGCTTGTTTCAAAAGCTGGCAAGGGCTTGGGGGTTCTCAGAAGAAGGGGCCAAAGGGAGCTCCCATGTGAATCTCTCGGCTGTGGCTCTTTGGCATTGGGAGTGGCACCATTTCTGCTCGCCACTGACCAGGCGATTTCTGCTCACCCCTGAGCTCTGTGCACAGCATGAAAAAGCAGTTTTGAAATCCTGAACATCACCACCACTGTCCCTCAGAGGGCAGAGGCAGCATGAAAAGCACTGTGAAGCAGGTTATGGAAGAAGGATATGAGGAGAGAGCAGGGTATGTGGAAGTGAGACTTGACCCCAGCTGATCTGCAGAGATGGGATGAACCCAGGAGCTCTTGCCTCTGTGCTGAGAGGGAAGATCGCTCTCTAGGGCCAGTGAGGGTTTGGCAAGCACGTCTGAGCAGCAGCCAAGTGCTGCAGCACGGTGGATGCAGCCACCCCAACACCCCTCAGTGCCAGCAGTAGCCTGGTACGCTACCTTCCAGCGATTCCCACACTCGTTGCACACGACGAAGGTGGTCATGGGCTCATCGGAGCTGCGGGTCTGCACCTGGGGGGGACAGAAGGGAGGTGAGAGCTGAGCACCACACATGGCCCTGTCCCTCTGGCCTCCAGGCATTCGTGCTGGGCTCACAAAATCAATGAGAGACCGAGGCTTGGGACGGCAAAAGGAGCTTTCCAGTAAAGTAAGTCTGGTGGTTGTGTTACACACAGATACACACCTGTACACACATCAGGATCCTCTCCAGCCTGACATTACCTGAGTGACAAGTTTTGGGGCAGCATATTTCCCTCCTCACCCAATCTGCTGCCCATTCCTTGCAGGTGACTCTGGAAGTGGCATACCCACACCCAATCCCTCCCCACACTGTCCCCAGGAAGGTATGTGGCCAGCAGTGCCATGACAAACCCCTCAGTCCCAAGCCCATGCTCCACAGCAATGCATAAAAAAGCACCCGAGCCACTCCCATTTACAGACCAGTCCTACATCCTGGCCTCACAGGAACACACTCTGGGTTACCAGGTTCTGCACAGTTCTAGTCTGGTTTGTGTTTGAGCCATTAAGGAACTCTGATATTTAACCCAGATGTGATTGCTGCCTCTGACTGGCTCTTGCCAGAAACACATACTTTACTAAAAACCAGATTTTCGTGGCATTTGAATACCACAAGGCAGATCTAGACTGAAAACACTGGTACTCCCTACACTTGTCAGGCAGAACTGTGCCGAGGGGTGATTATGATGATCTACATGTGTAATTACCCAATGTGTAAGAGTCACAGTATTTGCATGATGCAAATTAACCATTTTTGCAAGAATGCTAGATAGCTAAACTCTGTAATTCTCGCCCTTTACTGTCTGCTTCCAACATGCTCATAAATGCCAGTTCATCTACTTGGGACTTACAACATCTCATCACCCACTAGTGATTTCACTAGAAAACAAATCAAAATACAGAAAACCTGATATTTCTATTTAGAAGACACTGTTGTCTCCTGCTCAAATTCCAGGCAGTCAAACTCCAGTCCACTATAGGTGGAGACAGTCCCATGTGCTGGGACAGCCCAGGAATGCTTACTGGGAGCACTGTGGGATGCAAGGCTGCTGCTGAGCCAAAGGAAACTCCTTGGTCAGATTCCTGGATCTCTTCCTCTTTCCATGTGTTTGTATGTCAAGTCCAAGCAGATGCAGGAGTCTCAGCCGGCACTTGCACACGCAGTTTGTGCGCAGTCACTCAGCAGCAATCTGGTGGCTGCTGGTGCATTTTTGGGTATCTGCACATTCTAAGCCACTGACTCACAGCAAAGGCACATTTATCTCCAGATGCCTGGCACGAACATGGGAGCTAAAAAGCACTGGTAATGCACAAGGCTTCCCACAGCTGGCCATGGGGAAGAAAAATCCTCTGTCTGCTCACATCACAGCTTTGTTTATTCCTTTTGTTTCACCCATTTCATGCTATTTGAATTTAAATACGTTGGGACTTATCCAGCTGCAGGTTATCTATATTCTTAATTTGTACTTTTAATACCTTCAACATGTCTGACTCAGTTTCTGCAGCCTCTCCTCTACATTACCCACTCCTTTCTTGTCTGAATCCCAGCATTCCCAGCACCTGCTTTCAATGTAGAGTACTGCTGCACTTTTGAAAGCTCCCTTAGTGCTGCACAACTCCTGCTCTTGTACAAGCGAGTCAAAGAGTTACTCAAGCTCATGGAAACGTGCAAAAGTACATTTTAGACAGCCTCGAGTGTTTTCTGTCCACCAGCAGCAAAATTTGTGTCGTGCTGCAGGGCCTGTCAGAGAGCACTGCAAGCTCGTGACCATGACAGATCGTGTCCTGTGCAGCGGCCAAGACAGGAGCAGGAAAACCAACCTGGGTGTAGGTGCAGTTCTTCTTCTTGCATTTCCCACAGGTGAAGAGGTCAGTCTGTGTCCCTCCTGTCTTGGCCATCTGATGCTCCCGGATTGCTTCTTTTGTCATGGCTTTCCTGATCTCTTTCAGCTCATTACTGGCCATTTCCTTTCAGAAAAAAAAAAAAGGCAATAAAATCACATCTGCCCAGTTTTACTACCACACCCACTACAGTGGAAACAGCCAACAGGACAGGGCAGCCAGACAGATCGGCATTAAGACAGAAAGTCTGTTCCAATTCTGGTTTCTGGTTCATACCCAGGGCCTCAAGATGACGTGAAGGCCCAACAAACCACTCTCCACACTGCAAACACCATCGCTAGCACACTCCACGCACTCTGGCAACAGCTGCTGAGAAATCTGCAACCCTGGCAGCAGCCCAGCCCTGTGCCTCCAGCTAAGCCTCAGGACACATCCCCTGTGAGAAGCAAACCCTGCTCCTCAGGCTCCCTCACCTCCGAGGTCATCACCGCGATCTGCTCGGGGGTGATGGCCCCACACAGCACGTTCTTTTTCAGCTCAGGATTTTTGGAGTCCTTCAGGTTGGAGATGCGGCTCCTCACGCGGTTTTTGTATTTCATGTCAGTGTTCTTGACATCCTGGTAGATGCGTAAGGGCAGTCAAGGAGCCTGCAACCAACCCAGAGGCATCAAGCACTTCCCAGCCACCCACGAAGAGCAGGGAGTGTCATCCACTGCCAGGATGGAGGTGCTGGGACCCAACAGCAGCATCTGCTCTGAGAGGTCAGTGCTGGATTTGAGAGCAGGTTTATACAATCCCAAAGTCCAGGGGCTCCCCGCTTGGGCTTCTTCATTGTGCTGGAAATACTCAGCTATGCTCAGGTTCTACAATCTGCCCTTTCTCTCAGCAAGGCAGCCACAAGCCCCTCCACTGAGAGCCCAGCTGCACCTCCAACCCCACAGTTCCCAAACCAAGCAAACTCCTGTCTTATCTCACATCAACATGGAACTTGATCCTCATTGCTCCATCCCTTCCACTGCTTTTGTCTAGATCCACACACTCTCCTCCAACAGGGACCACAGGGAAGTTGCATGTATTTGGAAGCAGAATCAAAAGCAGGAAAGAGCACTCTGATGGGAAGGACAAACTAGGGATTACAGTCTCTGAGCTCCCAACTCCACACTGGTAGTTCCTTAGTGACCCAGGACTCAGCCAAGCAGAGCTGGAACCAGACCCAGAACCCTGACAAGCTGCAGCAGAACATTTATGCACAGACAGTCCCGTTTTTCCTTTGAGCACACGGATTTCACTGCTGGAGGCATGCAGGCCCTCGAGGAAGCACTGTACAGCAAGGATATACTCTTCAATCTGGGCTGCTATGTGCTCGCAGTCGGCGCCGATGGCGATGTAGTCGTCTGTAAGACAGCAGAAACAGGAGCTCAGTGCCTTCCACCCAGGCCAGGGCTCCCCAGGCTCAGTATTTCTGAGCTACAAATCTGGACAGTTTGCTGCTCTGATTCACATGCTCTTCCCATCAAATGGCATCTTGGCCTTTGCTCTTGCTACTCTCTAACCCATTGGAAAAGGGCAGTGATGAAAACAGATTAATCCAGCCAGTCTGTGCCCTGTGCCTCTTTGGGATATGGACTGCATGAGACAAAGCTAGCAACAGCCTTGGCCCAAGAACTTAGTTTTCCAATATACTTCTAATACAATTGAAATCCAACATATATGGGCAGGAATTGAGTTTCATAAGATATTCACCTCAGTGAGAAGTAACTGTACTCAGACAAACCATCTGGGATGGTCTGGAGGTGTGCAGCATCAGGATCAAGCCTTCCTTCCTCATCTCACCTCAGGACTGGCTGCTCCTCCCCTCTCCTCCCACACAGCAGTTAAACAGCATCATACAGAGTGCATAGCTGCCACAGATTTGGACAGCCAGTATGGTAACCAACACCATAAAGCAGGGAAGGTAGGACACAGCTGAGCTTAGGGAAAGGCTCAAGGGAACTCTTTCCAAGATTTCATGTGGAAAGGGTTTTTGTAAGAGCTGTGCAAAGCATTTAATGCAGCACATAAACACATGCACAGGAAGGCTAGAAATAAAGACCTCATGAACTTCTCCATCTGTCATCTACATTCCTTGGCTCCAAATTAATAAGACTCTGCAGTGCTTAGACCCCAATTTTTTAAAGGGATCTGCAATGTGGACACAACCAGATGCTCAAACTTCCAGAGATGCTGAGCACCTGCAGTTGCCTCTCACTTGAGATGGCACAGTCTGAATGCAAGAGGGACCTGTTCCACCCCAGATCCAGAGGACCACGATATTTAAGGAGCTCCTGTCTGCAAAGGCAGCAGAGTCTGACAGCAGATGCTGACTGGAATAAGCACCATTCCTACAAAGTCCATGTACTGAGTTACAGCTTCACTTTGTGCCCCAAGGATGACAGGGAAGACAGCTTCACTCTACAGCAATCAGAAAAGACCTAGAAAGTGAAGCAAATCCCTGCACACCTGAAAGATTAAACTTCTGCACAGACCACCCCATGCTGCATAGCAGAAGACCCCAAGTCATCCCATGTTCTTAACAGCCATTGCCAGACACATTGTCATGCCTCCAGCTCAAGCCAGGTCCCAGTGTAAGTGTCTGAAAATGCTGCAACAGCAGCCAGTTCATCGAAGGGGTGACCAGTGGCTGGACTGAGCTGCTGGCAACAATCCTTTGACAAGGCTGCTCCAGAACACTGTGCCTAAGCTAAGCTGGCATTGACAGATCTGTCAGAATGCTCCAGGAGCTGTGAAGCACTTGAGGCAATGCAGGGCTTCCCCCAGCACTTACCATCAGCCTGCAGAGCTGCTGTCAGCATCTCCCTGCATTTGTTGCGCACAGCGTCGCAGGTGATGGGGGCCGGAGGGAAGGTGGTGATTTTAGGGGTGGTTGGAGTCTTTGGAGGCTCCTGCCTTTTGTTGGAGCTAAAAGAAAAACTTCACCTGTCAGAATGTCTCAGTTTGGGCCACTGAGAGCAGAGAAGGGAGCAGCAGGTATGTGGCCAAGCATCCTGTTAATCGTAATACAGAACCAGTCAGAACACAGTGCAAAGTCATTGTCCCAAATCAGCACAGAGCACAACACAGCGGCCAACGCCCTCAGCCCAGACACAGCTCTGCTGTGGACACTGCTGGCTGCCAGCAGAGGTTTAATCCATGAACAACCCTGCCAACCATCTTGTGTTATTCCACACGTATCAGCTGCTGCACCACTGGGCATCAAGTGAAAACATTACTGTTGGACACCACCAGTAACCCAAATACACTCGGGACATCTGAGACCATCAGCATTCTCAGTCTGGCAGTGCAGTGCAGATTCATGGTGCTGCTTTCCTCCTTAACTTTGCAGGACACCAAGCCCGTAACTGCTCTCAGCAGAAAGCAAACAGAAAGCTCCAGAAGAAGGAGCTGCTGTGCTAAAGAAAATAAAGAAAAAGAAAGAAAATGGCTCCTTCAGCTTTGATACTTGAAAAACACCACTAACAAAGTGTAGCACATAAAAGGTTCTTCCTTTTTCCTGTAATTTGAGCAAGACTCTGATTACTCATCTCACAGAAGAGCACCTCTACACAGCCACACACAGCTCACACAGGTGCCAGGCTAGCACAGGACTAAGAAATACTGCTTTGCTCTCAAAAATAACTCCATTTCCAACTGCAAGCAATCACAGGCAAGGGAATGCAAACACCTGCCTGCTGTGGCTGACTCAGTCGGGTCACCTGCCAGGGGAGCTGGATGGAGACCTGCCTGCACAACCAGCACACGATGTGGGCAGGCTGAGTCACTGCTGCGGGGTCTACATGCAGAGAAGGAACCTCACTGAGCAGCTCAGCTGGTTGTGCACCCAGAAAGCCTAACATCTGCACACAGAGTTAGTCAGCCCTGCAAATACTGCTGCTAAAAGATCTGGGTTAGTATGATTCACAGATGATTTTCTAGAGCTTTGTTCTCCCCCTTAAATCTAGGCAGCAGAACAGCAATATTTTTTCAGCAGAGATTGCTCTGGCTTTGGTGATCGGGCTGTAAAATTCCCTGTATTTATGGCCAATGCCTGGTACCATTATTGCACAAAGAGACAGAAAGAGAAAAAAAAGAGAAACCTCAATATTTCCCCCATGCTACGCTGGCAATATCTCCTTGAAGATCCAAGTGGCTTGACAATTTTTGTTAAGCTGGGTCACTACTGCCAGTTCTTTGCCATCAAAAATAAATTTGTTATGAACAAGCACTTCCACTATGCTGTCCTGGAAGGGATTAGTCAGCCCACAAAAAAAACAGCACTAAACTGGAAACCTTCTGAATCTGCTGCTGCACAAACTGAGCCAGACAACTTCAGGGACTTATCCTGGCAGCTCCTGTGACTAAGGTCATATCCAGTCTGGCTCAAATCCCAAAGATCACCATTGAGGCTACTGGATTTCCACAGTTCAGAACCTCGCCAAGCCCTTTTCAGAAGCATCCACCAGTGAACCTTCAGCAAATTGTTCAGGTCAAACCAAAGAAGAACTTTGATTTCTTGCTCAGATGACGGAGATGATGCACCCTGTCAGGGAGATTGTATTGTGAGCCCACTGTGTTTCTCTTTTACCAGTAGCTGAATAAAACCCGTTTTTACCAGCTGGTTTTACTGGTCGGCACTGCAGGAGCCTATTAAAGAACAGATTTGTGTCCAAGCAGCTCAAAACATTCAATAGGATTTACACTGCACATGTTACAAAAAGAAGAAACAACTTAGCCTGTAAATAATCCATTAGATGATGATTTTCTCCCATCTGGAACATAGAAACTGCCATCAGGTACTTTTGTGCTTAAGAAGCTACACACAAATCACAGGCAGCACTTGTGGGGGTGTATATACCAGAGCATACACTAAGGAATAACCCATAATTCAGGAACAACCCATCTAAAACATCACAGCTTCTCATGTTGCATAAAATAGTTTGGAAAAATTAGACTTCCCAAAGGACAAAGGCAAAAGGCTGAGAGAACATACTTACAGTAAAAGGACTGAAGGAATATGGGTGTTTGTGGCAAGGGAAACTTAAAGGAGACAAGTCCTGAAACTCCTTACAAAGGCAGATGGTAGGAAAAAATCCACAGAAGGATGCAGAAATGGGTTTAGTAAGACAGGTTTTGATTGAGAGTAAGTTTTAAACTGTAAAGGTGAGTTATGAATTGGAAAAACTGCCAAGGGCAGCTGTGGAAATATCTTGCCCTGAGGTCTTCTAGGGTTGTCAAAGAGCTTGAAAAAAGCCTGTCAGGGATAGCTTGGGCAGAGGTTGTGCTGTGCTTGGAAGGGGCTGCAGGAGAAGTTTCCCTGAGAGATCTTCCAGATTTAAATTTTGTGTCATTTTGCAAGCAACAAACAAAGATCTCCCAGAGCAAAACCCTGTGTGTGAACTCAGTGACCTCAGCGTGAACTCAGAGCCTTGACCTTCACTACAGTGAGTCCTTAAACACAGATTTTCAAACCTGTATTTGCAGAGGTAATACTTGATTTTCAGAAAGGTTCTATCTGCAAATGTTATTGACCTAAATATTTATGTGTTTATTCCTTGGGGGAGGAAAAACCTCGACAAGAGGCATGGTAGTCCCATTTCTGTTAGTTGATGAGGAAAGATACATTTGCCTGCACACACACACATCATCCATGCCCTGAGATGAGAGCTGATCCCTCAAGAATTAGATGAAACAGCCTTCTCAGCCATTCCAAAGACAGAAAATTATTTATTAAGGTTTAGAGGCTAGTTTATAAATAGAATAGTTGGGAAATAGAGCTCAAACACACCTAGAAGACTTATTTCAGGAAATCCTTGTGGTTCACACTGTTCCTGTTAAACAGGAGAAAGAGCTTGTAAATCTATCCAGGCAGCAAAAGTTTATACATAAAACAAGGCTATGCTGGAACAAAATGGTGGCAAAGCAGCAGCCAGGGACTGCAAGCAGAACTCAGGGCTGCACTGGAAGAAAATCCCACAGAAGAACTAAGTTCAGGTCACAGATCCAAAACCTCCTAATAAAGGCAGTTTAGAGAATCCTGGAAAAGAAAAACCTCATGCTGCCAGAGACAGAAACATTAGACACAGCCCATTAAAATGTACTACACTATGGGTCTGAAATTCTACAGAACAACAGAATATGCTTTGGATTAGAGTAATGCAGCATCTAAATTCACAGGTGCCAGCTCCACGCTGACTGGCTCAGAGCCTTCAGGTCTTGCACTGATAGCTCCAGTCACTACACAGGGATTGCTGCATCTGTGCTCCATAAAGTAAGATGAGTTTCAGACCAAGAGTTAGTCAAATATTTCTCCCCGACCAAAATGGAAGGTGTAGCCAAAATCTATCAGACTAAGAGGCTGAAATATCTGAATACAAACTGATCTCTTTGGTGTCTTGACAGCAGCCTCATCTGAACCAGCTATCACACACTGAGCAACCAGTCTGACTCCACTGCAGCCTCTGCTTCAAAGAGCAGAGACTCTTCTCTGCTAATAAATTACTACTTTTTTTAAAGGCAGACTAATAGTTCATTTTTCAGGACTGGAGAAAAAGCATTCCTGTCTCTGGAAGAGAGCCTGGCTCAACAGACTGACACCAGGAGCTGGCCCCTGCTCCTGGTCTAGGCTGCACTAATCCATTGGCTTCTGCTCATCCTTCACAGCCAAGGGGATGCTTTGCTAGTCAGAAGATGGAGGCTGAATACAGGTAAAAAGCATCAAGGATTAAAAAACCCCACAAAACTGCAGTATCTGCAGCACATTGAGGCACAAGGGAACATCAGCAGCACAAGCCAGACAGCTCCACTCCACATACCCCATAAGTGACAAAGCAAGAAGGCAGCAAGGAGGGGTTTTGCCTCTGTGCCTACAGCCAAGATCCTGTTCAGAGTGAAATCCTGCACAGATACACACAGATCTGGACAGCCCTGGCTCCCATTCTGCACTGCATCACTGAACTCCATCCTGGCTGTGAAGTCTCCCAAGACCTTTCATTGCAATATTTAGCAAATTCTTTTTCCCATTTTATGGAAGCGAGATAACCAAAGATACCGACCATTTAAAGTCATGGAGCTCAGCATCAGCAGCCTTCTCTCCACCAGCAGCTCTGTGTCGAGCTGCAAAGGCTCACCCTGAAGTGCCAAGCCTTGAGAGAGCTGAGCAAAAATAAAGAAGTGACAAGAAAGTGACCAACAAAGGCTACAAACATGGAAAATCCTGCAAGTCAGCAGGACTACAGCCTGAATACTCTAAATCTTCTGTCAAACTTGGGAAATTGGCTACAACACTTAAGAGCCAAATCTAGGAAGCACACACCCTCCTGGGATCTGAGGCTGAGAGAAGTCTCTAGAATAAAGCCTTAAATCCCATTTTTTCCCCTCCACTTTGATCACTGTCTGCACTCAACAGCTGCAGTCACAGGCAGTGGAAACAGGATGCAGCATTCAAGGCATGGCAAGGAGCAAGCATGCAGCTGACCTGCCAGCTGGGGAACATCAACCACAGGGAAAAGGGGACTTCTGCTGGGATTTGTCAAGGACAAAGAAATGGAAGTTTTACTTTAGTAATGTATCAATCAATCCCATCCATCACTTGATACTGCAAAGGCCAAAAATAATCTTCATTCTAAGGAGTTCAAAGTTAGAAATAAACAAAAACGCATAAAAATGCAACATTAAAAAGATTAGAGGAATATTCTACTACTAGAAAAAACAACACATAACCAGGAGTAAAAAAAATAAATAAAATATGAATAAAATCTTAAAACTCACTAAAGCCACTGTATTTTTTAGATGCGTATATCTGCATTACAGTCAATTAATAACACCAGACAGATCAACCTTGAAGAAGAAACACTTCCACTGTCTCTGAACAGGAATTTGACTACCCAAAATTCCTGACTCAGACACTTAAAAATAAAAATTAAAGTAAGGTGCCGTAGGAAAATGTAAATTCTCTAACAGTGTCATCTTTGGTAAAAGGGAAGTATTACCTTTGGTCTCTTGAGTTACCAGTCTCCTTGGAGGAAGATGTTGGCAAGGACAGGCTTTTCTTTTTCTCCTCATTTTTTTCCTCAGAAGCATCTATGTTCAAAAGAGGAATCAGTTCAGAACTGTTTTTTATGCTACAGCCCTGCCTATATTCCTCAATGTTTTCACACTACCCACTGTTGGCCTAAAGCAAGTTATTATTCTCCCAAAAAGAATCAGGAGAAAATGCCTTTATGGCTTTCAAGCTTTCCAACAGACCTTCTCCTTGCCTCCAAGTAGAAACTAATTCAAACAAAAGCTTTCCTCACCAAACTAGAGAGCAACCACCTTCCCTGCCTGGGAGATAAGCTTCTTCACAAGACATGCCTCATCACAAAAGTTTCTTTCAGAGGCTGCTGAGCAGGGATTAGATCAAGTTCTCTCAAGCACCACTAAAAGCAGAATTTCCAGCCAACACCAGCTGAAGGGCCAGTACAGGCCTTGTGGGAGTATAGCTTCTTCTGATTCCCAAGTGCTGCTGAAAGCCAACAGCACAACCCTGAACAGGACTTCCATGACACTGTAGAACAAGTTTGACCCAGAGGTAAATTGTCTGAGCCTAGCCAATACACACCCAACATAATGAGGTCACAATCCAGGCAGGACAGGAAAAGAGCCCTTTTAACACTCATCCAGCCTAGCAAGAAATGGGAGCCCATACCCAGGAAAGCCTCCCCAGCTGGAAATGGTCCATGTGAGTTTATCTACAAGCTGGTGAATTAAGATCCTTCTCCAACTCACCATCCAAAATGCATTCCAGCACTTCCCTTCCCGAGCTGTTGCACGAGGCTGACAGCACACATGGTGTTAATGCCACACAGAGCACAAGTGGGAGCAGAGGGTTCAGAGCACAGATATTGTTTCTACAAATAACGTCGCTAATTATTATGTGATGAGATACAAGTTAATAGTCCTGAAGCTTTCAGTGCTCTTCAAGGATGAGCTGGCTAAACAGGAGCTAAATCTAGGGGGATGCATGATAGGACAAAAACTCGAAAGACAGAGGGTGGAATTGTAAAGGCTGATTTGCTAGAATGTTTTATTCAGATCAAGAGATAAGCTCTCCCAAAAAACTCAGCCTCCCACTGAAGCCAGCTTCTTCACAAGCTGAATCTGACAGGAACATGCTGATTTCCTTACCTAGAAGTTTCTTCCAAGATTTGATGAGGGATTTGGCAAGTGATATCACTTCTTCATCTGTGCTCTGCTTCCTCAGTGCATTCACCGACATCCCAATGCGGGTGGACTGCAAGGGAACACCCCAGTGAATCACTCCAGAACAGATTCATCATTTGTTACTAACTGAAATCCCAAATAACCACGACAAAGTCCAAGCCATGACCAAGACAGGAGTATCCAAGGGCTTGTACAATGATTCTCTGACCTTTACAACTTTGGAAGAGCGAGATGACACTCTCCAGCTTCCACAACTGAACAGAAGACACATCCAATCGCCCACAAGTCTCTTCCCTACACACTTGTAAGTGACATTCAAGCTTAGAGTGAAAAACTCCAAGATGCATCACAACCTCCAAATTGTAATTCTGCTCACTCCTCCCCAGTGTCCTGAATATCACCATTACAAAGAGCTTCTCCCACGACTGCCCTCTGTGTTTGCTACTTTAACCCAGTCTTTCCTCTTTCTGCAGCCTAAAAACAAGATTTGAGCAGTTACACACATAGCGACTCAGAGCTGTTTAACTGCCAGTCCAAAACCCAACTTCAGCACTATTTTATTTTATTTTATGTTTATTTTGATGCTTTGCAGGAGGCAAGAAGTGTGAGGAAATCTATTAAGGTTTTTTAGACAATATTTTGAACTCATCCAGATGCAGACTTCAGCTTTTTACTGTAACTGTGCAACTCACCTGAAGTAAATCCAAAGTCATAGGCATGCTTTTCAGTTCCTTCAGTAAATCCATTGCACCTTCCTGGGGAGGAAAAGACAAAGAGAATGAGTGCCTCAGCTTTTAGTAAAGAAATTCAACAGCTTGGGAATAAACACAGCAAGTTGAATTCAAAGGGAAAAACACCAACAAGCATTCCCTGAAACATCAGCAAGCTCACTGCTGGCATTGCTGTTCCAGACAGACAGTAGATCCTGCAACCTGAAGGCACCTGAATTATTGGAATGGGCAAAACAGAAGACCACTGGAGTGCCACAGGTCTTTGCTCGTGTATGGTACAAGTGCAGCATCAGTTTATTATTCTCACCTGGCAAGATGAACATTTTTAACACCTGAAAAACACACTCTGAATCACAACTGTCAATGACTCCACGTAGCTGTTTCCTAGTTTTCATATTAATACCCCACTCTGCTCAGGACAAGAGACCAGGAGCAAAGCCAGCAAGCTGTGACGCTGAAGAGTTGATCACTTGAAACTTGTTCTGTGAAGTTGGCTTACATCATCCATGAACCCAGGACCAGAGAAAATCTGACTGGGAATCTGTAGATACCTAAAACTGGCAGTCACTCAGAGAACTGGAAATGACTTGTCTCCCTCTAGCAGATCCAAGCCTGGCGTAGGCCTGTCTCCATTCAGCTGGCTCTTTCCTCCCAACCCCCTTCCCTCAAACAAGGCTCCCAGTGTTCACATTTAGCAGCTCATTTACAACACCGACCACTCCAAGCCCAGTTGCAGCTCAAGGCCCGCACAGCCACCATTGTAGGGAAGCGAAGCCGCCTGCACTGACAGCCCTGTCCTCACATCCCGTCCTCCCGATGCAGAAGGGCTGCTTCCGACTCATCCCAGGAAGCAATCCAGCTGCAATCCACCCTACAGAACAGATGCCAAAATCAAAGCAGAGTCAAAGCTTTCAGCGTGCACACAAGCAACGCACACCAGCATAAACCACACGCATTTACCGTGCCCAGAACGACTGACTTCCCCCTCAGGCAGTTTCACACCTTTCCGTTCCTCCAGCCCTGAACACACAAAGTGACCGGGTGATTCCTGACTCCGTCAAATGGAGTCATTTGGCACAATGGCAGCAAATGAGGATCCACGAAAAAAATAGAGCAACAAACAGGTACTCCAGGAAACTGTCCTGCAGGAAGAGTTCTCAGATTAGCCAACACACAACACGCTCCTGTTCAGCACCATCTCAAACGCCAGCCAGGAAGAGACGTTGCATACCCCTCGTGTAAGAAGCTGACTCTTTCCCAATAAAGCTGGAAGCAAATTCTGCAAAGTTGCTCCTTTCCTATTTCAACACTGGTGCAGAAAACCTGCCACCAACGAGAACAGGCATCACAGGCTGCACTTGACCCCAAACACACTTCCCTGGGTTGTTCCAACAGCGACACGAGTGACCGTGCTCGCCCTACCCACGGCTGGCAGGGCCAGTTCAACATCCAAAAGTTCATGTGATAACAGCACCCAGCATTCCACCACACGAATATCAGACTCCTCTAATCCCTTCCCCTCCTCGCCCATCATCTCCCTCTCCCCACAGCCCTTCCCAGCCCCGAAATCCCTCTCCCCCACCCCAAACACAGATATACAGCCTACCTCCATCACAAACCCTTGTCAGCTTTCTGTCTTAGTACTTGCATGACAGTGTGTTCCTACAAGCACTGATATATCCCATTAAGCTGGAAAATACCGGCTACTGTCCCCCCAAGCTGTCACACGGGTCACAGCACACCCTGCGAGACTCCCCGAGTGCACACAGCAGCTTGGCCAGCCCTCCACACTCCAGACCCCACGGGAGTGAGCAGCAGTGCCGGTGTGGGATGGAGATGCAGGAAGCAAATCCACCAGCACCCGGGTCTTCCCCGAGGGCAAACTGGAGTCCCAGGCCGGTGCTGGTGGGCACTCCCCTTCCAAAGGGTTCCCAACGGGACAGGAGAGAAGGGCTAAGGATGCTCTCCAGGAGGAGAACACCGTGCAGGCAGCACAGGGCGAGCCCCGGAGTGCTGAGATGTGCGCCGGGGGGGCTCAGTATGGGGACTGGGGGTTCCCACAGCGCCCAAGGGGGCACATGGGGCTGCCCGCCCAATAACTGGCAGTGGGTGGATCGCACACCTCCGCAAAGGATGGGGAAGGGAGCAGGCGACGGGGTCTGGGGGAGGGAAACCCACTTTAATGGGGAGAGCCTCTGCTCCAGCACGATGTAATGACCGGGGCGGCACTGAAAGAGAGGCCCCCAAAATGGGGGCTGGGGAGGGGAAGGCCCCTCACAACGGGCACCGAGGGAGAGGCGGAGGTCCACCAGCACGGCAGCGAGGAGGGGGCCCTGCGGAGAGGGGTCCGCGTCCGCCAGACAAGAGCCCGGGGCAGGGGGCGGCTCCCCACCCCAACCGGGCTGCGGGGGCCCTGCCGCCGCCACTCACCGCGTTCTTCTTGGCCACCATCTTGTCCAGGCGCCTGGCGATGCGCACGATCTCGTCCTCCCCGCCCATCGCGCCGTTCCCCGGGATCGGTGCCGGGGCCGGACGGGGGTCCGGGCGGGGGGAGCTGCGATCGGTGCCCGGTGCCCACCTCAGCCCCCGGTGCCGCAGTCAGGGCGGGCGAGCGCGGGCCACGACGGGAGTTGTAGTCCTCGAGGCGCCGGCGCCACCCGCCGCCTGCCGGAGCGCAGCCCACGGGCGGGACTTCATCTCCCAGCGTGGCCNCCTCTTCCTGTGCCTGAAAGGGCTCAAAGAGTGGAGGGGGGTTATGGACAAGGGCCTGGAGTGACAGAGCAAGGGGGAATGACATTGACAGAGGGGAGGGATAGATGGGTTATTGGAAAGAAGTTCTTCCCTGTGAGTGTGGTGAGGCCCTGGCACAGGTTGCCCAGAGAAGCTGTGGCTGCCCCATCCCTGGAAGGGTTCGTGGCCAGGTTTGACGGGGCTTGGAGCAGCCTGGGGTTGTGGAAGGGGTCCCTGCCCATGGGTTGGAACAGGGTGAGCTTTACAGGCCCCTTCCAACTCAAACCATTTTGTGACTGTGACTAATGTTCATGGCTGTGCTGAGCCCTCGGGGCAGTGCTGACCCCGCTCCCTGGATAAACCGAGGCTGTGCCCCTCGTACGGCCTTGGGGACTGGACAGCAGTTACCAGTGGCGAGGGGCTGGATGGTTTGAGGGTGGGGAGGGCCCAGGCTGGACCCCCTGTAGATGGCACTCGTACACTGTGCGAGGGCAGCGCATCCCCCGGGAGCTGCTACTGAGCGCTGTCGCTCCCTCCAGCTGGTTCCTGGCAGAGAGAGAACGTCCATGCCTCCTCCTGCACAGCCCTCGCCAATCACTGATGTTTTAGAGAGGGCCCTGACTGTGCTGGTGAAGAGCGGCCGTGTCCTGCCCCGGTGTGGCTGCAGATCATGTGGAAGCACGGGGATGTGCTACGTGTGGCCTCGGGGTGCACAGCCAGGTCTTGGGAACCAGAATTCCCAGCACTCGTCTCCAACTGCGCTCTGTCCTAGGGCAGCTGGGTCACTGAGGGTATAATTACAGAATCAAAGAATTGGTAGGACTGAAGGGCTTGGAGATCATGCAACCCCCCTTCAACATCAGGGTCACCTAAAGCAGGTGACACATGAACTCGTCCAGATGGGTTTTGAATACCTCCAGAGAGAGAAGTATTGAACAGATTGGTGCTAAAGCTCTGATGGGTGGCTGACCCCTGAATCTGCCCACTAGGTACCTACAGCTGCCAGCTTGCTGTTCTTTATAGCAATACCATGGAACTCTGGGATCCCCTTGAGCAAGAACTGCTCCCTGGATGTGTGAGACACATGTCAGTTCATTCCTAAATCAGCAAAGGTGGCCCCAGACCAAATGTGAGCCCCAGAGCCTCTCCCTGCATGATACCTGGAAACTTCTTGGCTTGGCCCCATGTTTGCCAACACGAGTTCCCTCCACCCCATTCTGGAGCCTGTGCAGCACCTGGAAATCCTTCAACCCTTGGCAGGGTCTGGCTGTGGAGTCAGGGGGTGCCATTTTGGAGCGGCCCACCTCTGTGAGGGAGGAGGAAACAAGTCACAACAAGGGGACCTTCTGTGGGTCCTTGGAAGCAGGCAGCTGCCTGTCCTGTGTGTGGGGTCGGGTCACACCAGTCCTTGGCGTCAGAGACACGCTGGAGCAGCACTGCTGCCACTGTGAGTGTGGTTTGTGTCGCTGCAACGCGAAGATGGTTCCTGACCACAAGTATGGCCGGGGACGTGTCTCAGATTCCAGAGCACACAGTCACTGATGCTGAGTGCCATCACCCCGTCGCTCCCTGCCTCGAGCGGGAGCCGTCACCCCGCCAGCACTGGCCTCCTGTGGTGGCAACCAGCCTGGCCCAGGCCCCACCACTGCCTGCTTTGCAAGGGGTCCCCGAGGGACAGAATGGCATGAAATCCTCACGCCTGCAGCCCCATGTGCCTGCCGGGCATGTCCCCTGCCCCTGTGTGCCCATGGGCATGGGCCAGCTCTGCAGCCCAACCCTGCCGGCCTGCGGCTCCGCTCTTCCCAAGGGTTAACAGGACACAACAGGCCAGGCGTTTGCAGAGCGGGGAGGGTTTCTGGCTGACCTTGGCTGGGAAGCAGCGGTGGCGTCGCTCAGCCCAGCCCTCCGAGTGTGGAGCCGGTGGCCGGAGCGCTCCCCAAGCCTGGGTGGAGGTAGATCCAGAGGAAACTCCACCTCCGCGGGAGCCAACCTGCTATTGCAGGAATTCCCAGAGAAATTCCCGCTTGGGGTGATCTGTCAACGGATCCATGAACTTTCTTTTACCTCTTGTGAAAGCAGCTACTTGAATGTGCTAAAAACAGAGCAGGGGCGAGTCCGTCAGGGAGAGGCTGGGAGGGGGCTTTTGCTGACCCCTGCACTCCAAGAGACACCCTGAAAGTATCTGTGTGTGGTGCCTCGCTGGCAGCTGCCCTTGGCAGGCAGAGCTGGGAGAGCCAGGAGAAGTTTCCTGCAAAATAAAACCCCACAAAATATCACCTGTTTTTTCCACTGGGCTACTGTATTTCCCAAGTGCCTCTCAGCAGATTTGTACACAGCAAATGGGCTGGATCAAGTTGCATGAGCTTTCCCTGCTTCCAGTATCCCCAGTAAGTTCAAGTCATTTGGAGATCAGCCACCAAACCCCACCCTTTCTCTCCTCCCAACCACCAGAGGCTTGGTCTGGTCCACTTTTGGAAAAAGCAGAGATGAGAGGCCCTCCTGGGCCTGCCTTGTCCACCCACTCACCACAAAACCCCCAGGGAAGCTCTGTCCTGAGGCACTCCATTACTTCAGGGGTGCTCAGGTCTCCAGGACCTCAGTCTTGGGTCACTGCTTGGAGGACTGGCTGTCCTGGGTGACACACTGGGCACTGAGCTGGTAATGAGTGACCCTATCCAGGGAAAAACAATCAGTAGCTGGTCGACCCTGAGGCAGGAGGTGGGAGCAGCTGCCGTAGGCTTTGCCAGAGCAGCACTAATTTTGGGGAGGGGTTTTGATGTGTCTCCCCTCCTTTTTATCCTCGTGAGCCTGCCTTGGCTGGAGGGCTCCTGACTCTGACCCTCTAACCATGCACTTGTGTGAGGCCTGGAATGGAGGCAGGGATCTGCCTTTTCTTCCCCTCCTTGCTGCAGCTGTCTGATGTCCTTAATCTCCTAGCCCTGGCACTGGGGACATTTGACCCTGTAGCAGTCAAGTCCTCCATTCAAACACTTAGGAAGCCTGGGGAATGTGGCATGAATGGTGACTTACATTTCTGTCTTGCACACCATCCTGTTTTCTCCTTTGAGGAGCCAAGGGACCTCTCCACACCTCGTCTTGTGGCACAGGCCTCGCTAACACAGCCGAAAGCATCATGGTTCCCAGGAGATACTGCAGGATCCAGCCGTGCCATTCTGGAAGAGCAGCCCACAGAGGCTCCGTGTCCTCCACTCCCTACATCCCCCCACTGCATCTGTCCTGGAGCTGCAGGTGAGCACCCGTGCCTGGGCACACTGCCAGCTGGACCTCCCGGGACAAGTCCTACACCAGGAAAGGCTGCAGGATTTGGCTACAGTGGGCAGCAGCTGCAAGGGGAATGTGGCCAGGACCACCCTGTGTGGTAGCCCAGCCTCTGCCACCCTGAGAAACGGAGAGCATGGATGGGAGGATGCAGAGGAGATGATGGCTCCCATGGGCCCTGCTCATCGCGAGTGCCAGGGTGGAGTTTGGACCTCCAGCTTTGCAGATGCTCTTCTGAGACACTTTGGATTTTCCCTAAACCTCTTCCTCCTAACAATTTTAATTATACTGGCTGCTGTTCAAAATAATAATGACAGGGAGAGGAATAAATGCTAAGCTGCAGCCTGTCACGCTTCATGAGATGCCCCCAGGGGACTCTGGGCCAGACAAGCAGCCGGCCCAGAGCTATGCCAGCCAAGTGGGTGCAGGCTGCCACCCCACACTGGCCACCAGCAGTTTCTGGGGTCTGGGCTGGCATGTGTGAGCGTGAGAGCCTGTGCAGGCACTCAGGTCTCCTTTCTCTCACCCTCTCTGTCTCCTTTTATTCACCTCCATAGAACATAGGAAGTTCAAGCCATTCATTTTGCTATTTGTGTCTCCTTCCCCACGCCCTAGTTCCCTCCCTTGCCCCCTGCAGCCTCTCCTCTCGCTGCTTGCCCAGCATCCTTGACCCCGAGAAGTCTGGTGTGTATGCACTTCCCTTTTGGCCCATGGAAAGCACCACTCTGAACTGGTGCCTTGATAAGTCTGCTGTGGGAAGGCAGGGGCTCCTGGGCTCCCACACAGGGCTTTCCCATGTAGCATTTCCTATGCTGTCCCTGCTCACCCGCACGATCTCCAGACCCGGGCAGTGGGAAGCTCTCCGGATGGCAGTGCCCCTTCTTGGCAGCAGGTCTGACCTCCTCGGGATCTCGTGACTTGCTCTGTGTCAAAAGCCACTGTGTGTGGAAGGAGACATCCTCCTGAGGAGGAGGAGGAGGAGGAGGAGGAGGAGGAGGAGGAGGAGGAGGAGGAGGAGGAGGAGGAGGAGGAGGAGGAGGAGGAGGAGGAGGAGGAGGAGGAGGAGGAGGAGGAGGAGGAGGAGGAGGAGGAGGAGGAGGAGGAGGGTGGTTGGCTTCTCATGGGCTAGCATGGCACCTCTCATCTCAGCCACAGCAAAGGATTGCAAAGGGCTCGAACCCCCCAGCCCCTGCCTCTCAGTGCTTTTGCAAGCAGAGCTCTGATACTCTCTCCCACAGAGTTTGGGATCAACAGGACCTGTGTCCTGTCAGCAAAGGAGCAAGCACGTGGCAGAGCAGGCAGGATTGGGGTCTAGATCTCAGAGGGGCTGAAGACAGGGATTGATGGGTAGAGAGGGAGGAAGGAGAAGCTCGGCGAGGAGGGCTGGGGCCTTTTCTCTGAAATAACCTCAGCAGTTCAGCCGTGGTTTGCCGGAAGGCGAAGGCAGCGTGTTCCCTCCTCAGTGCCTTCCTTCACCGAGCAGAGCCAGGTCACCGGGGCTGTGCCGTGCCCTCTGCTCCCCGCAGTGATGGGAGCATAGATAAGAACCTTCTCCCGCTTATCGCCCCATCAGCGGCTCTGCAGCGGCTCCGCTGCCCCAGCGCCGAGCACCGAGCCCTGATCTCATCAGCGCGCCGCACACTTGCAGCTCGAACAATAACCAACACAATTCCCAGAAATGCACAGCCTCCTGCTAAAGCCTCCCTGGGGGAAAGCATGCCAGCCAGCCTGTCGGCACCAGCACAGCCATCGCTGCCAGCCACTGGCAAACGCAGCCTGCGGCGGCCCCAGCGCGGAGGCACCTCTGCGAAAACAAGGGTGTGCTGGGTGGGGTGGAGGGAGAGGCCGAGCTCGGGTCCTTGAGGCCACCCATGAGCTCGCTGTCCTCAGGAAGTCCCTCTCCCTCTTGGTGTTTGTGACCAGGTGTCTTGCCCTGTCCCAGGCACCCTGTTTGCAGCCCCTGCCTGCTCTGAATGCCCACTCAGTTCACAAAGGGGCCAAGATGCAAAACTAAGCCCCAGCTGCCTGGGCTGGGAGAGTAGAGACAGGGCCATGGACAGTCCTCACCTCAGTGGGGTCCTGCAGCCTGGAGAGGCTTTTCCACGTCTCACAGCTTCCCTAAGTGTCTCAGTCCGCCAGAGCCTTTCCTGTCACATTTGAGTAATTGCTCTTTCCAGTTCCAGATGGAATATCTGGACACCCAAGCAGGCATGGCTGGATGCTCGAAGCAGGTATGTGCCCTGTCCCAGCCGAGCTGGAAGTGGGAGAAGGTCAGCAGCTGGCATGGCCATCCTCTCTCCAAGCACTTCCTCTGGATCTCACCAGCCTGTCTGCCCCTCACATAAGGCCAGATGTGCCACCCAGGGAAGCAGCAGGGCACAGCAGCAGAGCTGTCACCTCCAGACCTCACAGCGATGCAGCAGACACACCAAATCCCCATGCAAAAGGTGCAACACCAGCACCATCCCAGAGCCCACATGAGCAAAGAGCAGCACCTGGAACGACACAACGGTGTCCTGGGTGCAGGAGGATGAGCCTTGCAGTGTCCCAAGTGAAGGAGGACCTGCCTCACAGTGTCCCTGACACGAGGTGCATTGTTCATGAAAACACATAGGGAAGTCCAAGCAGGACAGACTCGCTGGCTGCATTGGGCTTCCTGCCTGCTGGCCCTGGCCACCGCCTGACATCACTGCTCCCGGTGGGAATGGCCACCCTGGCCCCACTCGGTCCCTGACATTAGCCAACAATTTCCTGACCTCCTGTCCGGCTTTTCAGCCTCCCACGGCCCCCCATGGTGGGGAGGCTTTTGTGCCTGAGATAGATAGATAGATGCATGTTTGACTCCTGCCGCCGTGGCACAACAGCTGGCAAACGTGCATCCTCTTCCTCACTACCATGGGCACAACAGAGAGGATGCTCCCCATCACCTCACCATCCACGTCTGAGGGTATGGGATGGCATGGGAGTGTGTGTTCTCCAAAAATGCCCCATTTAGATGGACAGGGGCCAGGAAGGCTGAGGAGAAGGAATGTGGGGGGAAGCACCATGAGTGTTGGAAGGATGCCTGTGAAACACACAGATACTGCCTGGCCTCCATGCACCAGCCCTGTGGAGGCACCAACCTTCTCCTCACCATCCTCAAATCTGCCCAAGTGACAGCAGAGTCTGGGTACAGTGTGTGCCACATCACTCATCCACCCTGCACACTCTGGCTTTTCCAAATAAACAGACTTTGTAGTGAAAATGTGGAGGATTGTGCAAGCCTCGGGCTGCTGCTGCCCAGCCTCCCTTGCCTTGCAGCAGTGAGTTTTTTCCCTGGGTGACTCCTCACGAGCAGAGCACAACCTTGGGCTGATGAGCTGCAAACCTGCCCTTGTCCAAACCCGCTGCCATCAGCACTTTGCTGCAGCTGCTTCCAGTGCTGCTCTAAGAGTTTTTCCTTGCAGCCTAAACCCCCACTGCTGGCTCCATCCTTCTGGCTCCAGCCCACTGGGGATGGAAGGTTTCTCCTTCCCGAATACAAATATAACTGTAATCTGCTAAACCCTGCTGTTGATCCTGACTGCATCCTCCTGTCCTGAGCTTTCCTACAGTGCCTTTTATACCGGTAATAGCACCAGGCTCCTTCTCCCATCATTGTTGACTCGACAATGAAAACTGTTTGTATTATTGTGTCCCCGAAGCTTTGCCAATAGCACATGTGTCCTGAGCTGATAGCAACAGGCTTTGGCAAGGCTGCAGCTCCATCAGATAAGAGCCTTTAACCTTATTTCTCCAGCTCGAGCGCTCCACGAAGGGCCATTCTGTCGTGAGCCTTTCCTTATCCTTCCCCTGAGCTTGCAAATCTGCAGGCTCCATGGGCCAAGAAGAGGGGTCGTTGGCAGAGGGCAGAGGTGGAGGTGTTCAGGGCAAGCAGCCTGGGAAACAGCCTCAGCTTGGGTGAGAGAAGAGCCCTGTGGGGAGATGGAAAGAGAGAGCTGCTTTCCCAGGCAATTTAAGGGCCAAATGCACGGCCGTCCCTTGTCCCCTGCCTTCCTCAGGGACCCGCTCCACCCCGCCGTGCTCCACCTTGGCTCGGCTCCCGCACACAGCAGGAGCGAAGTGGAGGAGAAACGCTGGAGCCCGGAGGCCCTCGCACGCTCCCGGCTGGCCCGCGAACAAAGCCTTTCCCTTGGAGCCCTTCCTTGCCGCCTCCCTCCTGCCCCGGCCCCCTGCGCTCCGCCAGCCACGGGGATCCCCGGCATCGGCACAGCCGTGGGGGTCCGCACCGTCCTGCCCATCCCAGCCCGCATCCCTGTGCCGAACCCCTCCGTGACTGCTCCCAGCATGCCCGAGCTGCAGCTCTGCTGCTGGGGGATTTCGCTGCCACTTTCCGAGCTGCAGCACAAAGGATGCTCTGAAATCAGAAAGCAAAGAAAACAATGCTGCCTGTGGCAAGCTTTAAAATCTCATTTTTAGGCCGATTTATGGGAGGGATGTCACAGTTCTTGGGGTTTTGAGCTGTAAATGCAGCACATCCCTTTTCCCTTCCCTTAATGTCCCCAGTGCAGCACCTAAAAGCAAAAGTTGCTCCTCTGCTGGCAAGGAGGGAAAGCTCTCAGGTCCTTCTCTTTATTCTTAGTGTTACTATTGTAAGGTTTTTTTAATAATAATAATAATAATAATAATAATAATAATAATAATAATAATAATAACTATTATTGTAATTATTATTGTAATTATTATTATAATTCTCTCAGAAGATAGAAGCATTCCATCAGAGATACATCCTGCCCGTTGCTGGGAAGATTGTTGTCTCTAAAGGGCCCAGGGGGAGGCTGGGTCACCCCATGCCCTGTACAACACATGGGGAAACTGAGGCATGGAGCCACAGCAGCATCTACCCCACTCTGAGCCAAAATTCCTCTCTTCCATATGCATTTCCCTGTCTGTGTGAGGTGAGGTTCTCTCAGCAACATCCTCACTCTTTCTGCTGGGCGGCAAAAGCCTTGGTGAAGCACAGGTGTGGCCACGAGATCCTGTGTGCAGTGGGGTGGGCTGCAAGCTTTGGCAAAGGTTGCCACTTCCAGGCATGCTGCAATGGGCTCCCCTTCTTCCAGAGATGTTGTAGTGTTCCTCTTCCTCCAGGGATGCTGCAATGGGCTCCTCCTCCTCCAGGCCTGGTTGTGGTGATGCTGCAGGGCCACAGATGGGCAGCTCCAACCTACCTCCCAAAACATCCAGGCTCAGAAATCCTTCTAATTGCAGTTTTCTTTTCCTCAGCACCCAAAAGGAGGTCAGGCATCCCGAGGCAGCCAGCCTGGGCATGCAGAGGGAGCAGGATCCCAGTTCTTGGCTGCATCTCCTGCACAGACACCAGCAAGCAGTGTTTTCTGCCAACTCAAGCAATGGAAGCAGCGAATAACCCCGGCATGCCCAGGCTCTGCACAGCCCAACTGTCGGCCAGCTGCCTGTTCCTGGGAGGATGCAGTGCCACAAGCAGGGAGCATTTTCTTGCTATAATCAAGAAAAGAAATTGTGCCGATCGGAGCAGCTGAATGGCAGCCAAATCTGCTTCTCGGCGGCTTTTCTACACTCTGTATTCATGTATTTGGCATGAGTAGCTCTGCATTGAGGTAATTCATTAATGCTCAACCAAAAATGTGTTTATGGGAGTCTTGAAATAGTTGGTAGAAGTGTAAGACTTTCCTTCCTAAAAGCATGGGCTCTCTCTGTGATGGGAACTCGGTATTAAAGCAACGAGCGCTGCTGCAATCAGCTGCCAGGGAAGCGTGTGCCCTGCGCATTCCAGCATGCTCTGATCTCCTTGTGCTGAAGCCTTTCCCTGGATTTAGTGTCCATAAGCACCATGGGTGGCATTTGCAACAGTTCTGCTCATGCTTGTGCTGTGGGGGCTTCAGCCCGGGTTTCACAGAGAGCAGCCTGGGGTGCAAACACAGGGTGATGTGGCTGGAAGTGCAGCACCCCGAGCTGATGGTGAGACCATCACCAGAGAGTCAGCTGTGCCAGAAGGGGCTGTGGCAGAGCAAAAGCATGGGAAGGGGAGGCAGTACAATCCTGGGGAGGCCCAAGGTCTCTGGCCATCGCCCAGGAGGCTGCGGTGCCTTCACCCATGCGGAGCAAACAGCTTTTTCAGGTTAGCTGTGGGTTTCGCTGCTCACACAATGGATATCGCTGTTGTCGTTCCAGTTATAATCCTGTATAAACAAGGCTGACCTCTGGTTATTGAAAAGAGCTGAAAATAAAGACAACTTTCTCTGCTTCCTCAGATGCGGTGTCTGATTGCCAGGCTTGGCCAACTCAGCCCACGCCACGATCCCAGCTCAGCTCCCGCAGCTGTTGGGGACCTGCTGGTGCAGTTGGCAGCGAGGCAGAGTGGCAGTGAGCACCCAGGCAGAGAGCCACTGTGGCCCAGGACACCTTCCTGCTATCCCCAATCCCCTTCACTTGTCAGAGGGAGCTGGCAGCCAAAAAGAAGAGCACATGAGCAGAAAACAGCTGAGCTGGGCATTCCCTGGACTGGGAGTGGCACAACCTCCCACTCTCCCCCACTTGGGTGGGCGTCTGGTCCCTGCCTGGGGACACGGGGGATTTGTCACCCTTGTACAAGCACATGGTTGCAGCCAGGATGCTCCTGACACGGATGCTGAACCCCAGCTGCCTTGCTCGGCACTTTCCAGCTCCGCCTGACCCACTGAACTATTTGTGCCCGAGGAAACCGGGCGCTGAGCTGGGCCCTGGAGAAAGGGAGGCTCCGGCAAACACAGCATTTCCCAGCGGATGACTTCAGCCGCCCAGCAGGGCTCACAGACAGCCCCAGCCCTGAGTCCTTTGCTCTCCAGGAAGCGCCTTTCTTTGGGAAGCCTTTGTTCCAGCAAGGCTGGAGCAGCCCCAGCCCCAGGGGAGCCCACAGGACCCGCTGGTGCAGGGGCACCTCTCAGGGCACTGGGGGAGCCGCCAGCCTGGGCCGTGCTGCACAGGTCTCCCCAAACCATGTGAGGAACATCCCTACTCCCTGTGGCCATCCCGAGGATCCCCATCTCCTTTGGCAGGTGCAGGTGTAGGTCACGCACATCCCACCTGGCTCCGGGTACATGTCCGGTGTGACCTAATGATAATTATTCGCTATAATTAATACCAAATCCCTTCCTGTGAAATACCTCATTCATCCAGCTGGACACAAAACGGCACCAGCCACACACTGCTGGTAATTGCATGGTGATTAATCAATTAGTGGTGTGAACACATCTAGAGGCAAGGCTGCTCTGTGTGAGCCAGGGAGGGCAGTGCTGGGCACCAGAGCAGGGTGTAGCATTTGCACCCAGGCCCAAGGACCCATCCTGGCCCTGCCCCTGCCCTGCACCCTCTGCAAAATGAGGATAAAAAGCAAATTTCCCACCACAGCTTGGAGCCTGGCTACTGCTGTGCTTCAGGGTCCTGCCAGCATCCACGTGCCACCTCTGTCACCTGGATGCAAATTTTGGGGGCAAGTCCCTTGGATTTGGTTGCACAGCCTCAGCCTGGGGCTCCGGCTCCAACCCACAGCCAGCAGCGGCAGAAATAACCATCAAGCTCAGCTGACAACAAGCTCTTCCCTTCTTGCCATCCCCACCAGCCCGTCTTTGAGCCCTCAAATCCCCAACGCCCCTTGGGATGATCCAGGTGGTGCCGCATCTATTTTTAGCCGGATGGGAGCTCGGCATTGGACCTGGTTGGGAGAAATAATCGGGAGCGGGCGGGCTGGGGGCGGGGAGGGAAAATGCCTTTGTGCTGGGGAGCAGAGGCGGCCCTCCCGCCACGCTTCCTCTGCTAGGTGTGGTGCTGGGCTGCGCGGGATGCTAGGAAGGGAAACCAGGGGCCGGGGTGGGGTCAGCCAGCTGCCAGCTCAATAAAACTGGAGAGGGAATGAAAAAAAATTAATTTAAAAATTTCACAACTCCCGAGGCTGTGTGCTGGACTGGGGTCCAGCTTGCCTGATTCCAAGGCCAGCGAGGAGGGCATGGGGAGAGGCCACTCAGCTGGCACACACCGATCCTGGCTCTGCCCAGGGATGCCCAGAGCTTCCTTCCTGCGTGTGGCTGCAGATGTGGCTGGTGAGGAGCCAGTGGGTCACCAGCACCCCACGTTCCAGCCCTGTGGGCAGCAGGGCGAAAGGAGGGCGTTATCCACCTCCCAGGAGAGCTGAGCTGGGCACAGACCCTGCAACTTCACCCCACCTCTGGGCAGGGGGGCTTTTGCTCTCTGGAGTGAAGCTCTGCAGTGCTGGCTGTGGGGAGGGGGAGCCAGCAAAGTGGGGTGGCATTGCCCTTGAAGTCAGGCTCCTCCCAGGCTGGCCCAGGGATATTTTGGGTGCTTTGCACCCAGGCATTTCTGCATCCAGGCATTTTTGAGTGCTTTGCATACTGCTCCATCCTCCTCGCAGCTCTCCTTCCCTTCTCTGCTCTGTCTCCTCCAAACAACATGCCACACTCCATGGCTCTTCCCCCCATTCCTTTTTTTCCTTTCTATTTGTTCCCTTTTATCCATCTTTTTCCTTTTTTTTTCTTAATGATTTCCTAATGATGCAGAACCAACAGCAAATGCACTGTGACACCAGGTTTGCAGACCCAATGCGACGCTGGGTTTCATGTGAGCCTGAGGGTGGAAGTGCCCGGCTTTGCTCCATGGTCAGGAGTTCCCAAACTATCCCACTGTAGCAGGAACAGCAACACTGTCCTGATCTCTGCCCCCTGCAACAGGGAGAGCATCCCGAGCCCGTGGCCATCCCGTGTGGAGGAGGCCCAGGCCTGGAGTGGCTGCACAGAGCAAGCATGGAGGACACAAGGCTCTGCCCCCCCCGGAGGGTTTGCCCCAGCTCTTAACATCATTCCAGGGCTAGGAAAATTGGAGTTGCCCCCACTCCCACCCTGCTGCAGCTCATCCCCACCACATCCCAAATGCCAGCTGGTGGCACCAAGTCCAGTCCCAACTCTGGGGCAGCTCTGAGCCCACTTGGAGGCCAAGGATTCTGCCAGGGCCATGGAGGAGGCCACAGAGAGGATGTGATCAGGGAAAGCACCACATGCTTGGCTGAAGCCTGGGAGAAGGGAGATGTCCCCACCAGCTGCCCAGACTGACTGCCCCAAAGGCTGCTCACTTCACTCCACAGGCAGCCACAGGCCCTGGCTTGAGGGTCCCCAGTTCCCCCAGCACCCACCTTGCTTCTCCCAGGGCAGGGGCAAAGAGCCAAAGCCTCCAGGGGCTCTGCTCCGGATAGCGGCAGTGACTGCTTCTCCCGCAGAGCAGTGCTCCGGCTCCCTCTGGATGGAGGAGAGAGGAGAGGAGACTCCTTGCAGCTGTGTGGGCTCTCCTGTGGACTGGTGCTGATTTGCACTTTCAAAATTTTAATAAGAAGCTCCAGGAACGTGAAGGAAATCTCGCCCGAAACCTCTGTCGCTCCTGGCTGATGATTGAAGAATAAGTGAGACATGATTTTTTTTAATTTTTTTTTTTTAAGAGGCCTTTGTTTTGTTTAGGGTTAACAGCAGATTGGCTTGTCCAAATCACTTCCAGACACACAGAAACCATGGCATGCAATACCCCACGGCTGTGAGAGGCTGGAGCTGGGCTCTTGCGCAACCCAGTGCCCCGAGTCTTCCTATCGCCGAGGTTCACATTTCAGGCTGGGATCTAGGGCATATCCACAGCCAGAGAGGGCTCAGGGGCAGCTACGCGGAGCTGGGACATCTCTTTCAAGTCAGCCCAGTTGCCCCGGGGATTTTAGGGGGCAGGCGCAGTGTGCCAGCCAATCTCCTTGATTACAAATGGGTAACGCAGAATTCATAGCTCCCAGTGCCAAGGGCAAGGAAGGACTTTCAGACCACCTAGCCTGACCCTTGGCACTGCAAGTCCCTGCTGGATGGCAGCCAAGCAAGCGGAGCAGTGCCCTGGGGGCAGGGGAGGTGCTGCTTTGCTGTGGCTGCCGATGGCAGCTTGCTGGGGGTACCCGGCCATGCCCAAGACGTGCAGTGATGGCACAGCCGTGCCAGCCCCCCGCATGTCCGCAGGCTGGCTTTAGCCACGATCATTGAATCCCTCGTTCCTCCACAGTCCCTAGAAAACACAACGCTTTTCATGTACACGGCGCTTAAACTCAAGGAGCCGTTTCTTTGCCTGACACTGAAATTCCCACAGAAAATTGCTGAGGGGAGAGGGCTCACCCCTGCCTTTACCCCAGGGCTGCTCCCAGCCCCGCATGGGGAACGCGGGCCAAAACACACACACGGAGTCAGTCGTAAGAAAAATAAACGCCGAGCCCTGAACATCCCTGTGCTCCTGCACACAGCCTGGCTGAACGCTTCCCTGCCTCGGCACCGCGGGTGGTGGGGGGCGAGGGCAGGGCACAGGGAGCAGAAAAGGGGCTCGCAAATAGGAAAAAAAGACACAAAGAAGACATGAAGAAAGACCAAGAGAAAGAAAAGAAAGAAAGAAAGAAAGAAAGAAAGAAAGAAAGAGAAGGAAAGAGGGAAAGAAGGAAAGAAAGAAGGAAAGAGGGAAAGAAAGAAAGAAAGAAGGAAAGAGGGAAAGAAAGAAAGAAAGAAAGAGAAAGAAAAAGAAAGAAAGAAAAAGAAGTCAGAGAAAAATTTAACAACCCTTTTCCCTGGACAGAAGGGAACGGGGCAGCAGCGTCCACACCGGTCCCAGCTCGGCCCTCCCCGGGTGGTTCTTCCTGCTGGTGCCTGGGGACGCCCCCCTTCCCTCCTCCTCCTCCCCCTC
>VZRS01004812.1:0-27418 GCA_013398055.1 Ifrita kowaldi
TGGATGGATGGATGGATATCCTTGCCGACAAGGATGGCACCCCTGTGGCACTACACATCTGTGGTTTTCAGAGGTGGTTTTTAACTATACAAAGACAAGTTTCCCTTACACAGGGCCTAGGAAGAACCCTGGAAATCCAGGCTGGGACACAAACAAGCTCAGCAGCAGGGCTGAGTAAAGCTTGGGAGGGCAGATGGGTCCCAGGCTGGCTGCAGCTGCTCTGGCTGTCCCCGAGCAGCCGGAGCCTGGCTCCTCATCCCGCTCTGCTCCCAGCCTGTGCAGTGCAGGCTGCTTGCAGAGATTGATTGGTACAATGGAGAGCTTTGCAAGGTGTAATTTTAAAGACCGTATTTCTCACTGTGCAGCCATCAAAATGCAAAGGGTCAGGAGAAGCCTATATTTTTTTGCAATTCAGCTTTTGGAGTGTGCTGAAATACGCTTCATTTGCTGCAATTGCCAACAGCTTGCTGTTTCATACCACTCTTAACAGGAGCTGGGGAACAGAGCGAGTCTGTTACACTTTCTATGGTGTATAATGTATGTATGATTCTGGGGTGTGATGAGTTTATGCCAAATTTATCTTTGATTTCTGTATAAACAGCACAGAAAAAAATGATGGGCTGCATTCTCTGTGAAACTTAGATAAAATAGAGCTACAGACCTCCTTCAGAGTACCTTCTGTGTGCTGTGGATCTAAGGTTGCCCAAGCATATAATGAAGGAGAAGAGGATCTGGAAATAAATGCCCGTTTCTTTATCCCCCACCCCCGCTTGGCGAGGATGCTGTTTATTCTTAGCCTGTGCTGCTTCGGCTGCTGCTACTGCCAGCAGAGCCCCATCCCTTGGTGTGTCTGTAATAACAGTGCTAAATAGCCAAATTCTCCCCGGGAGCACAGGGGGGTAGCTCTGCTCCTTTGGTAGGTCTCCCCTATTTAAGGCTGTAGGGGATGAGTTCCTCTACTCCAATTTATTGAGCAAGTGCAGCAGCAGGCTCTGGATCAGCTCAGAGGCAGCAGGAAATGACCAGCAGTGCTGTAGAATAAGTGAGTTAAAGACACCCTTGTTCTGTATCATCGAGCTGATTAGAAAATTGTCTGTGGTTATTTGTTCAATTTAGATTTTTATTTTTTGGTCAAGAGGAAATTGAAAGAATATATATGTGTTTGTTCTTGTTTTTTCATAAAAAGAGTTTTGGAACAGAAAAATTACTTTTTCTTCTAATTAAAGGTAGGAAAGAAACAAAAGATGTTGTCTTTGTTGGTTGACCTCACTTTTACCATAAAAGTGAGTGAAATAAAGCTTCATATTGTGGTTGGGATGTCAGATCCCAGCATGATGGCATGGAGGCCTGGATCCTCAGAAGCTGGCAATTTCTTGGAGCATCTGCACTGGATGTCATAAGATTGTATATCAAGACATAAACAGAGAGCCTCTCCTAATGTTTTATTATATCTCTCAGGTAACAAGAATTTTCTTCCCTGAGGTGAAAAATGTCTTTGTATTAATCATGTTCAGAGTCCACACACAGTGTGAATTCTTTTTTCATATTTACTGCTTCAACTTGTGTATTGTAAATATTCTGCCTCCTCATTATCTCAGCTCTGATTTGCTTTCCTTGTGCTGCTCCCCTGTTTAGGCAGTCAGGGTGTGCATGGCTTTGTTAGAAATGCAGTGGAGGTCTTGCTCCAGACCCAAACTGCTGTGTTGAACCACCTTGAATGCTGTGGGTGACATGGGAGTGCTGTTTAAGCAGTATTTGTCTAACTTCTGTCAGTAGCAGGAGAGCTATAAATAGAAGTTTGGAAATGACAGCTGTTAATCATGATGGGAATCAGAAGTAACAACCCTTGATTTATACTGTTTTGGGTTTTTTTCTTGCTATGCAGTTCTCCTTTTGTTTGTTTTCATACAGCCAGATTTGTTCTCGATCATTGATAAAATATGTTTTCTTTGCAATCTGATATTCAGTTCTGCATGAAATCTGCTGTTGCTCTTTTCTGGCTGGCGGGAGACTCGTCAGGGCTGTGTCTGCTTGGGCAGGGCAGGGCCTGGGGCTGTGTGTGTGCAGCCCTGCCACACTGGATGTCACACTGGGGGCTGGGGATGGCCCAGCAGACCGGGACTGTACTGGGATAACTGGGATCCCACTGGGTTCAGCCAGGCTTTTTTTTCTCCCAGGCTGTTGCTCCCTGGCCTTTGGAGCAGCTTGCACCCATCAGCAGTTGCCTGATCTGTCTGCTCTTCTGCCTGGATCCGTGTGTGCCTCGCTGGGGAAAAGGGTGTGCCTGCCAGGAGTGACAAAATTCCCATCTTCAGAGCCTGGCTTGAGTCCTGTTCCGTGCTGGGAAAAGCCCAGAGAGCAAATGGAGGCAGGCCCTAGGGAGCAGGTGGAAATGTGTCTGTGCTGTGCTGCTGCCCTGCCCAGGACCAACTCCTGTCGTGGTGGGATTGGGCTGTACCCGTGCAGGATTTTGGGGGTTGGGAAGTGTCCTAATGGCACATGTAGGAGTCAGTTCACCACCTGAGCTGAGCTAGGGAATACACTCATCCAGGGGGGAGCTGGGACTGCCTGGCCCTTGCAGAAGCTGTATCAATAAAGAATGACAGGCAGGAGTGAAAGCCTGGAGTTCTCCTCCCCACAGCAGGGTTCTGCCATCGCTCAGGGAGCACGTGTCCCCTGCCTTTAGGACTCTGGTGAAGGCTTAGCTTGCTGGCTGTGCTGTAACAGGGAGAGGTGTTAGTATTCATCACTTTAAAGTATAATGTAGTGAAATAATCCCTTAATTCCATATGGCATAGAAGCTCAGGCACCTCGAAACGATACTATAGATTTAGTGCTGCCAAATGGTGTGGGGTTTTTAAATCAAAATATATTTTAAAATAAAAAAGCTCAGGAGAACCACATTAGGGTGTTTTTGACATGATATATAAGCTCTGTGAAAAAGGCTTCTGCCAAATTCTCAGTGGGTTTATTTATTTTGTTTTTGTTATGTGCTAACCAGGCACTGCTACTATGGAATTATCTAAAGTGGCTTAGGGATCCAGCACAGCCAACTGTGGTCCCGAGAGGATGATGATCCCTGGAGTCTGGGGCTCAGCTGCCCTTCCAGCCTCCCTTACCCCTCTTAACATGATCAAGTCTCTCTGTCCTTCCTTCTTTTCCTTTCTGAGAGAAAAGGCAGCAGGGAGCCATGCTGTCATGGGTTATCCTCGGGAGTGTTTTATGGCTCTGTCCCCCTCCTCTCATGTCACAGAAACGTCTGGCTAGCACAGTAACTGTGCCACTGTTCCTGTAGATCTGTCCTACTCCTAAGCCTGAGTTTAGCTCTGCTTTACCCTTTAAGACTGAAGGGCAGAAGGAGCACAGCAGAGAGCTGCTTTCCCTGGACACAGATGAATATTCAGTTTGCACTTTCACTGTCACAAAGTAGGGCTGAGTGTTTCCCTGCTGCAAAAATAGTTCTGTTGGATTCCGAGTCACCTGAAAATCTCTCCATGTGCTGAAAGAAGAGTTCCTGTTAGTACTTGCTAGGACAGCAGTTTTATGTTGATGTTTCTGCATCTATTTTGGTTTATTCATAATTTCTGGATGGTTTCTGTGTGACCTTCAGGCCTGAGCTAGTCTGTCTTTCTTCATCAAATGGTCACTCGTGGTGTTCCATACCGTGTGCCTCTCCTCTCCGTGCTCTCTCAGTGCCCCTCTCACTGTCTGGGTCCCTCCTGCCAGCTCCAGCTTTGCCTCTGTTCCTCATTACTCTGCAGGGCAGCAGTGCTGTGACTGCAGTTCTGTGACTCAGTCCATGAGCAGCCAGTGCTCCAAACCACGTCATGGCTGAGGCCAAACTCCCCCCAGCCCCTCTCACACCCCCTCCTCAGCAGGGCAGGGGAGGGAAGGAGAAGCTTGTGAGGTAAAGGCAAGGAAGTCACCCATTATTGTCATGGGCAAAACAATCTCCACTTGGGGAAAAGCAATTTAATTTGTTGTCCATTAAAATAGATTTGTGTAGTGAAAAAGACAACAAAAATTGCAGTGCCACCCTCTGCACCCCCCCAACTCGGCTCCATTCCTCCATCCCTGTGTCCCCAGCTGTGGTGCAGTGGAATCCACCATCACCCACTGGGAATCTGCCCCTGATAGAAAAACCTTCCAAACAGTCCAGTTTTGGAGAGCAGGGAAGATCTGTTCCTCTCAGTGTTTGGGGCAGGCATGGTGAAGAATCAGAAATAAAACCCTCTACTGAGCCCCAGCCCAGCCCTCAGCCAGCAACCACCCTTCCAGATCTGCTTTTTGGCCTTTTCCTTTACTAGAAATGCAGTTATGACTTTATCCAGTTCTGCTTGACTTCTGGTGTCCTCCAACAGATTCAAAGGCATTACAAACGAATAGGTTCTGTAGTACAATGAAAGATTTTGAAAAATGCAGTGCTGAGAATGACCAAAACCTCCTAGAAATGTTTTGGAGCCATGGGTGTGCCCCAGGGTTGAGTTCTGTGTTGTTCAGTCTGGGCAAGTGGTCTTGAGATGCCAATTGCCACTTCTTTTTCCATGTACCCCATCTCTCTTTAGGGGAGTTCCCAAGACCGTGCACATTCCTTGTGAGTTGGAGGCACTCTGAGTTTTTAGGGTTTTGTGCTTTCAGTTTAGAAAATGTCTGTATTTCCTCTTTGTGAGACCCTTTAAATGGATCCCTTCATGGATAAATCCATTCCCTCTGTACAGTGAAAGCACGGAGTCAAACACACCTTTTGTAAACCCTTTTTCACTCCTTGCCTGGTGCAAATTAGAAAAGTAATGCTGTGTTAATGTGGGAAGTTCCTCGATGAGACTTTTGTAGAATCACAGAATATCCTGAGCTGGAAGGGACCCCCAAGGATCATCCAGTCCAACCCCAGGCCCTGCACAGACACCCCACCAACCCCACCCTGGGCATCCCTGGCAGCGCTGTCCAAACGCTCCTGGAGCTCTGGCAGCCTCGGGGCCGTGCCCATTCCCTGGGGAGCCTGGGCAGTGCCCAGCACCCTCTGGGGGAAGAACCTTTCCCTGAGATCCAGCCTGACCCTCCCTGGCACAGCTCCAGCCGTTCCCTGGGTCCCATGGCCTTGGGTGCCTTGAGCATCATGTGATTTTCATGCTGGTGTTGCTTTTGTGTGGGGTACCCTGCCAGGAACGACAGAGGAACAAGAGTTGTCAATGTTGCACTTCACATTTTTTCCAAGGAAAATTGCCTTTTCAAGGGGAAACTTCTTTTAGGGTTCCTGTGTGCCCCAGAGTGATGCACCAGATGCACACAGTGTAACTAAAGATCCAGTCTTTTATCTGTGGGCCTTTTTAGCAGCCCTCTGTTGTTTGAGTGTTGTTTTCAGCAGTTGAGTCTGTGCAACTAGCTTGAAATGACCCATTGCCTGCCCACATTAAGTGTTCTCATGTGTGCTTGAGTGTAGCTTTAGGTTCTTAAGAGAAGACAACGGGCACATTTCCATGCTTTACTTTTTTAATTTAACACAGATTGATGGGTTCTGGAACAAAATGTAAACCCTCAACAGTTTGGCACGTGAAGAAACTCAACTTGGAAAAAAAGAAAGGAAAATATGGAAAGCTTATAAATCTTAACTTGGACTTATTTCTGAGTTTGCTGTCTAGTCCATGCAGTTCACTTTTTTTCTACAGAGTTTCAGGCTCAGATATCTTGGTCATATTCTCTTACTCCTTGTAAATTGTGTCTAGAAAAATGACACCTGCTGGGTTTTTCTTCTCTTCTCTGTAAATAGCTGGAATTCGTGATGTAGAAGAAGTATAAAACTGGGCTGTTATGATTAGTTAGCAAATAACTAATGTGTGAAGATCGTGTACAAATTGAGGTTCTAGAAATAAAATCTGAGACTGGGAAAAAAATTCCTAATGCCCTACTTGCAATAAGAGTTTTTCCATCACTGGGCGGATGTTGACAAAAGACCAAGTCAGGGAACTTGATCCATTTTCCTTTGGGTGGTTAAATTTTAAACTTGGGACCATAAAATTACAGGACACGGAGGTCCTAGATAAGATCAGTGAGTTATATATGAAGTGTAAGACTTCTTGAATTCGTTATCCTCCCCTCTGCCTCCAAAAACTGCTCCCAAGATCTCTTAGATCTGACCGATAAACCGTTCCATTGGAAATAAAAATCATTTTACTGGAAATGTTCTGGCTGAGCTGTGGAATATTTAGTTTATTTATTGAATTGTAAGTGTCTGACAAATAGCTCTGGTCCTTCTGCTGCATTTTCTTTGAGCTGAGAGTACGCCTGTGCCATTTTTTGCAGTCGTGCTCATGCATTGCAACTCAGTTGTGAGTTGGAACCTTTAGTTTCATGTACTTTATGTCCTTTCTTTGATTTGACTGATAGCACCCAAAGCTGCCTTTTACTTGTGAGGGGAGTGAGGGATGAAGGGGACGTGGCACACAAATACCAAACTTGCAGATGCAGTTTGCTCTGGCAGTGGTAGGGGAAAGTGGTGATAAGCTGAGGGAGAGGGTGCTTTGTGTGCTCCTTCAGTGACCCTGGGAGGGAGCAGAGTGTACAGGTGGGGAAACAGCAGCAGAAGTGCAGGATTTGTTTGTGTGCACCTGTAAAAGAGCATTTGTGTGAAGTTTTGTGTGTGCTTGTTTCTGGGAGAACTGGAAGTAAATGAGAGAGAGAAGAAAGAGTGGAAAAAAGGTGATGGAGAGTGTTGGAGGAGGAACCTTTGGCCTCCAGCCCTGGCATGGAGATGAATAAATACCTACTCCAGTACAGTCTGAATGGAACTTACCATCATCATATTAACAATTAGAGGAAGTTAGGAGGAGTTGTTTGGTGTTTGTTATGTGAATATTGAGAAATGTGGTAGCTCTCATAAAATATTGCATTAGGTACCTCACAAAGTATTTTCTCTGCATTTACCTCTGCTTCCAGTATTTATGTGTGTGATTTTAAGTCTAAATTTCCGAAAGGGAGTTCTTGCCAGTATTGATCTCCAGAGTGACCAGTGTTTACAGGAAGTGAATTCAGACAAAGCATCAGCTAGGCTAAATGAAAATTTTGATACATTCAAGCAAAATACAGGAAAGATACTTTAAAACAAAGATATGCATTTTCAGCATTGCAGTAGATGTGGATCATAACTTGCTCTTGCTGCCCAGGTGTGTGTGTGCTCGTGGACACATGCAGTGGGCGTCTGTGGTGAATGTTTTTCTCAGTACACTGCTGTGTAGTGTGGTGACCTGAACAGTTCACAGTGTAAGAGAAAGCAGATGTGTTCTCAATTGCAATGAAAATACAGTTTGTAGGGTTTTTGGTACTTTTTATTTATTACAATGCCAGTGAAGTTCATTAAAGCTGGTTTGAAAGGCAAAAGCAATTTGATACCTATTAGGTAGATCCTGTTGTTTTATGAACATTGAGGCTTGGTGAGTCGAGAATTGTTTATAGTACCAGGCAATGTGGTTCAGGGCTAGTCCAGCAAAACAAAGGCTTCCCTGGAGTCATGACCTCTTCTTTCCCTGGGGAGTCTCCCACTGATCTCAGATCCTCAATGCTCTTCTGCTGTCATGAGGGAGGAACTGATGCTGTGAGTGCTGCAATGCGAGGGAAACTCTAAACACTTCATCCATGGCAGAAACACCTTGAGAAGTCTCAAAGTTTCCCAGATGAAGGTCTCAAACCGGGATATCCTTGGGACACGAGTGCTGCAGCCCCTGGAGCTCCCACCCGTGTTCGTGGTGTCCCTGGGGCTGTGCCCTGGCACGAGGACGCGGTGCCGGTGGCAGTGCGGCAGAGCCACGGCCACGCTGCTGCTGGGGCCGGGGAGGGGTTAAAGGAGAGCAGGGCACAAGGGGACTCACCTGAACCAGCCTCAGCTCTTGCTCTCTTTGTGTCTCCTCTCTGCTGCAGCTCAAGCCAGGCCAGAACAGCTGCCGAGACAGCGACAGCGAAAGCGCCAGCGGCGAGTCCAAGGGCTTCCAGCGGAGCAGCTCCCGGGAAAGGCTCAGCGACGTAAGTACAGCTCCTGCAGCTCAGTAACTCTGGTCAGCCCTGCTGGAGTTCCCTGAGGGGTGGAAGGCGTGGCAGGGCTTAGTTTCTGGGATGGTTTCTTGCTAAAATCTCCTTCCCTTTGGGGGTTCAGGAGAGGAAGAGGTGACTTTGGTCTCCTCACGTTCAGTAAACTTCTTAAAGTTTGATACAATGTCTTTCTGTGTGCAAACACTCCGTTCTTTGGAACCAGTTGAAGGCCATTTAATGAAGTTAAAATGTTCTGCATAGTTGAGAAGTGAGATGGCCTCTTTTTACCCCAAGTGGTGGAGGAAAATAACGTATTTCTTTGGGATACATACTGTCTTTATGAGAAGTACTTGAGTGTCTAGAGAGACTCAGTTGACTTATATATAATGAATTGATATAACATGGCCAACAATAGCATAAGCTCTGCCTTTATTGCTCTACCTAAAGTGCTGTGGAAGGGCCTAAGATGGCAGCTCTGTGGAGAGTGTTTTTCTCCAAGGGAGAATGCTGGTCATTCACCGAGTGACACACATGAGTTATTCTGACAGCAGTGACTACAGAAATCTTTCTGTTGCTGCAATTAGATTACTATTTATTATGTGTACCATCACAATCCTTGAGTGTTTTATTCATGGCTCTGTGTCCTCTGTGCCACATGCTTTACAACACAGAATATAAAGAAAGCCCTGTCCCAAAAGAGTATCTAAATTGGGGATTTTGTAGGTCAGATCCTTTGCTGGTAAAAGCATGGATAGCTACATCAGTCAGCCCAATTTGTACCAGCCAGCAATCTGGCCCTACTTTTAACTAACCCACACTTTGGAAATGGGGATTTTATCGATAGCCTGTCTGTGTAGATTTGGATGACAGATACCAGATGGTGTCCTCTGTAGGCCAATCCAATAAAACTGAACTGAGCAGGCATTAAAAGAAATACCTTTGTAAAGGATACATTTCGTTGTGCAAATTTAAGCCTGAAGGCACACAGCTAGCAATTTTGCTGAATTGTGCATATCACTGGAACAGATGCCTGGTTTTTTTATTTTTTTCTGTGAAAGTGTGAAATCTGTAGCACTCTCTCTCCACATCCCTTTGTCACATTATTTTAGAGGTCCATTTCTTCCCCAGAGCCAGCCTTTATGGGTTACATTCAGCTAAACACTTCAGAGCTTGCCCTTCATAGCTGTCAGCTGAGGTCAGTCTCAGGGCTCTAAGATCTCTTTGGAGGAGGAGAGTGAAACCAGAGGAGGTAGAAAGTAAATGCTCTGTGCAGGTAGCAGTGGATGGCAGCTGGATGTCAGCCTGTCAGCGTCACCACCCTGGCTTGTCTGAGCCCTGTGGCAGCTGGGAAGTCACTGCAACCAACTTCACAATTACACAGCACCTTCCAGCAAAAAGTTTCACAGCTCCTTACAAACATGGTTTTAATTTAGCTTTGTCATTCCCTTGCAGTGTGCTGAGTGGAGAGCTCTGAGGCTTACTGGGCTTCGCAGCAGCTCACAGCATTGCACTGCCAGACCTGGCAATGAGAGCAGAGTCCTGGTTCCCCTTCCACCCATCAAATCCAGTTTTTCTCTGATGTTTTTACAATACTTTTCCTTTGTCTCGGCACTGTGGCAAATTAAAAGGAAGTAGAGAGCAAATATGACTTCCCTAGTGCACCCAAGAGAGGACAGAGGGATTCACAGGTTGCTCAGAAGGAACGTTATGTAAATATATGTGGAGATGTATATTTTAAAGTGTTATACATAATTTATGTTTTGCTTAATAAGGAAAGTTCCTTTATGCTTTGATAATTCATTGCAATACCAGCCTGTCTCTCTGCTCTGGCATTACCAGTTAAGCTGAGATTTGAAAAACATGCACGAGACAGCTCTCATGGTGCCTGGGCCTGTGGTGGCCTTCCCCAGGCGCCTTCAGGTCAGAGCTGTCCATCCCATTGCCCCAATCCCAAAATCAGTTCAGAGCTGTCCATCCCATTGCTCTCCATCCCAAAGTCAGTTCAGAGCTGTCCATCCCATTGCCCTCAATCCCAGTCAGTTCAGAGCTGTCCATCCCATTGCCCCCAATCCCAAAATCAGTTCAGAGCTGTCCATCCCATTGCCCCCAGTTCCACAGTCAGTTCAGAGCTGTCCATCCCATTGCCCCAATCCCAAAATCAGTTCAGAGCTGTCCATTCCATTGCCCTCAATCCCAAAGTCAGTTCAGAGCTGTCCATCCCATTGCCCCCAGTTCCACAGTCAGTTCAGAGCTGTCCATCCCATTGCCCCAATCACAAAGTCAGACACTCCATGTGCTGGAATGACAGGACCTTCCAAAGTGCCAGTGGTGCTTGCACTTTCACATGCAGGGGAGCCTGATCTTGAACCCAAACCTGCATCAAGAGCTTAATAAGGTTATTTTAAACAATATCTTTTGAAGAAGTCAGCTGTCTAATGATACCCACCAATTACTGTCCAGAAAAAGCTACAGACAGCAGAGTAAGTTTTCTCTGAAGATTTGCTCCTGTTTTTACAACTGTTTTCTCAGAAAAATATATGTAAAAAGTTGTGTACCCAACAGAAGATAGAAGAAAAATATAATACATTGCAGGCAGATTAACCCTGAGGCCAGAAACAAATTTTGGCCATGAAAGATAATGAATCTACACTACTGTAGCCTGACAGCACTGTTAGACTGAGCACAGCTCCTGTGTGGAAATAGGGATAATGAGTGAAGTGCGTGTTCTGCAGGTGGATGATCCATTTTCCCATGCCCGGTTTGAGCAGGCTGGGGACACAGGAATGTTAGAGCTTCACAGGCCTTAGTGCAGGGCCTAAGTGAGAGCTTAGTGACAGGTGCAGAGGGAGGCAGAGGGGATAATGAATATCCAGTTGCAAAGTGACATGCCAGTGGCTTCATTCCCTCTCCTGTCAGGTATCTTTCAACTCTGCCTGTTGTAAATGTACCTGCAGCCCTTGGATAATGCAGAGTGATGCAAAGTGTGTTTACAAGGGGTGACTCCTTTCCAGGCTAATGAGATCCAAGCAGGTAATTTGCAGCATTTGTGAGAGGGGGGCAAAAATGAAAAGAAGATAATTCAATGAAAAGACCATGTTAAACAGGAGACTTTTCTCATAATGAGGCTTGAAATAGCATCAGACAGTAGGAAGGGGAATATCCTCTGTTCTTGTCAGATGCAATGCAGTGAGACTGATTTCCATCAGCTCCTCTCTTTGTCCTCGTCTCGCACACGTGTGCACACACACCCACCCCTCTGTGAGAGAACATAATTAGCAGAGAATTTGACCTCTGCTAGATTAGGGATAATGATTGCTCCAATGCTTCAGTGCAAGCAGTGCCCTGATCCAGCTCCCCCTCTGAATTTCATAAACCCATGTCTCTCTGCCTTCCTCCCCTATATAGTTGGGTTTTTTTTAGGAATGACAACTTGTTTTTTCCTTTATGGGCAGAGGTAGCTCCAGGGGCCTAAAAGAGAAATTGGAGAGCTGCTCCTCCTTTATATATAGGGTGCTGTAGTCAGTTTAATCTCATCAAAATCTTGCCAGTAGTAGAATTCATTTTGTTGAGATCTTGCTTGGAGACAAGATGGCAGCGCTTTCTCTTTTGCTCAGCTTGGAGCTCAGTCAACTTGTTTTCCTTATCTTTCTGTATGTATTTATTTTCAATTGAGTCCTCCCTCTTTGGAATACGTTTTACTCGTGTTTTACAAAACAGCCAGGAGATTTATTTGAGGAAAACATGAGAATTACAGCTGACCTGGATGGTAAATGCACCGAGTATTTGGGGGTGCAGCCACCTCTTCGCTAATCAAAAATCAAAACACCTGATTCCTTTGGAGCACATTCCTAAATTCCTGCTCTACCTGATCTCAGCCCTGCCTGCTGCCTCTGGTGTTGGTTGCAGGCTTTCAGTGAGGGAATGAACAGCAAAAGCCTCTCCCATGGGATCACTGGATGGGATTCAGCACCTCATCCCCTCCTGCTGCAGTTGGCACCTTTCTGTCTGGAATGTTGTTCCAGTTCCTGAACAGGGAGTGGGACAGGAATCTTCCCACTTGTCCCTACATTAAAGGTCTCCTGTTGGGCTCTCATCAAAGCTGCTGCACTGTCCATGAGTGCTGCCCTGTTCCCAGGGCTCTGTAGCTCTGTGCTCCTCCTGTGCTGTACCTTGTTCTTGAGAGGAGGCCACAGCGAGGTGGCCACAATGGGGATCAAGCCCTGAAGCTCTGAAGTCCCCTGCCCACCAGGCCCATTGCTGTTTGCTTCAGGAAGAGATGTGTCTGCACCCCTGCAGCAGTGTGATCCTGTGGGCAGCTCATGGTTTCAGCCCCAAATACGGGATTTTTTCAGTTCTTTTGTCTCCCATTCCTCCCACCCCTACAGAGCCAAAGACAAATTGAGGGACAGTGTTTGGGTTATGTGCTCTGAAATCCTCAGAGCTGCTCCCTCTCCAGAGTATCTGCAGCTCTTGGCTGTGCATGGAGTGGGATCCCACGAGCAGAGCTGTGTGTGTGTTTGTGCTGTGCCAGGAGCTGCTCAGCAGCAGTGGCTGTGCTTTGTGTGCGTGTGGCTGCGAGGGTGGGGATGTGTGTGTTTGTGTGTCTAAGGTTGGGTGCTTAAATGCTTTGTTGCATTATGTTAATTCCTCGGCAGTGCAATCAAATTCATGTCGTAATTAAAGCTGTCAGTTGGAAGGCAAGCCAATCGCCAAGAAAACACAGCATAACAAATGAAGTGAAATGATTCTGCGTGTAGCTATACAATGCTTCGCCAGGCATGAAATTAAATAAGTAATTTGATGTTGACATCAGAAATTGAAATGATACCCACTGTTCCTTCATTCAGTCAGACCTGCATAAACAATAGCCAGAACAAATATGTACAACACAGTCTTTCTCCCCACCCAGCTCCCCAAGTAATGCACAATATATATGCAAAATGGGTATAACTGTGCCTTCCAAGACCTCAAGGATGTAATTTTCTTTGGTACACAATAAACTAATGCTTACACGAGGGTTACTACATTTTTGCTTCTGGGCCAAAGTTCTTCTCTTTAAGAAAGGATGGAGGGAAAAAAAAAAAAAAAAGAAAAACCAGAAGGAAAATAACAAAACAAAAGCCCTGTCAATTTTAAGCAACTGTGTTTTGCTGGTGGGCACCTGATGCAGGCTTCTGCTGGTGGTTGTGTGAATATCAAATAGTATTTCTAATGTCCTATTTTGCCAAGGGTTTCGGAAAGTGAAACCATTACCTCTATTATAGGCACACTTTATATAAGAGCTATAGAGCCACCCAGTGCAGGATCACGACTCAGCATGGGCTTGTAAAGATGCCTGTACAGTTGGTACCAAGGCTGGGCACTGGGTAGTGGGATCCTTTCGCTATTGGGAGTTACCCAAAAGGTGAGAAGTTGTCTCCTTGCATAGCCCTCGCTTCAGCCTCTGTGCTCTGCCAACACACAGTTCACAGCACAGCTGACGTAGTCATTCATGCATGTGCAACACGGTCTTTCATACTTCAATTAAACAGAGTTTGCAAACTGTACTCTCCATATGCAGCATGCAATGTGTGAAGGGCTATATTTCCATCCAGCAAACTCCAATTCCCTGAAAATGCACAGTTGTTCAGTGAAAGTCATTTGACTGCTATGTTTCGACTGTCCTCCCATAGCCATTGCAGCATTGCTTTTGAAGGAATGAAAATATTCAGTGGGAAATATTTTGTTTGCTTATTCTTTTTTCTTCCTCTTTATTGTTTTGTTTTGATACTTTATCCTTCCAAAACTTGGAATAAAAAGCAGACAAAAATTACACACAGATGCAGAATGCAAACTTTGGAGCTTTCAGCCAGTAAAGTAAGTTTAAAAAAAACTGTGAGTGAAAGAGTGGGACTCGCTTGGCATCTGTACATAGCTGAAACAAAAATGGGTATAATGATTGCACGTGTTGTACTCGTGGGTAGGTCTCCAGCTTAAATGAAAGGAATTTAAATGGCATGAAGCAGAGAGCAGGATGAGTGAAGAGGAAGGCAGCGTGTGTCGTGTTGGGTACTGAGCAGGGTGTGCTGCACCGCTCTGTGCCAGGGCTGCAGGGCCACAGGGGCTCCCAGCGACACCAGAAATCACAAGCCAAACAGTGTTAAGATGATAAAATGCAGTTTAATGAAGGTCCTCCAGGTGCAAGTAAGGCAAAAAGCACATGTGATACAGGACTTTGACAATTTTGTAAGTTTAACAAATTAGCGTACTTTACAGAAATTATCCAATTAGAGGAACAGTTAATTAAGTAATCCCCCCTTTTGGTTCTGCCTCCCACTGAAGTCCCCCCACCCCCCGAGCTTCTAACCCCACATTTACAATGTCTATGATATATGGAAAAAATAAAATGCCCTTGGTTCACTATGGAGGGAAGATGAAATAAGTCCAGGAAGGTGAGCTTACTGTTCTAAAATGTAAGAGAAAGGGTAGCGAAAGTACCAGAGTTAGTTAAGGAGCTATATAACTATATAATAATAGTCTACAGAGCTACAAATGTATGAAAAATATATAAAAAGCAAAAATCTCTTTGGCATCACCAAAGCAGGGCCTGTGCCCACGGAGGGCTCTGCCCAGCTGGGAGCAGCAGCTGGGCTGGGCAGTGGCCAGGGCTGGGCAGTGGCCAGGTCGTTGCAGCAGGATGGACACAGGGATGGCAGGGAAGCAGAGTGGTCAGGCTGAGCCCACTGCCGCTGTCAGGGACATCCTCACCGGGACCAGGGGGGTCACCTGAGGGTGATGGTGGCACAGGGAACTTGAGGAGCAGCAAGAGTGGGGACAGGAGGACCTGGGAATGCCTTTATTTGTGTGGAGCTCCCTTGCCTGCTGATAGCCAGAGCTGAGCACTGCAGAGCTGCTGTGTGGGGCCCTGTCTCGGAGCAGGGGTGAAGTGATGCAAGTTCTGTGTCCTCCCAGGGCTTTCCCGGGCTGCTGGGGCCCCTCTGCAGCTCCTGGTTGTCCCTGAGCTGTGTCACCACGGGAGTGAGGCTGTGCTGAGGCACAGAAACGGGAATTGAGCCACAGGAGTTACACCCCGGTTGTCTGGACAACCCAGTGCTCACTAGAGAATGGTTCTCTGCTTTTTGCTGCCGTGTCCATGGGCTCTGCAGGCTGGAGCTGGGAACTGCTCACCCTCTAATGGAACAGCCTGACCTGGATTAGCACCGAGATGTTTTGGTCTCCCCCATGTCTCTGAGAGAACCTGCTGTGTAATCCCCATTGCTTAGATGAAAAACTAATGAAACAAAACCCTTTATCGCCTTAATTCCTGTGAATATAGAGGTTGTGATCGTGTCCCACTTAAACTGAATTTCATGATGCTTTTTTTTTTTAAAGCATTTAAACAAATTGATTATTTTCCATGGCAGTAATATTAGTTTTAATTATTTTTATAGGTTTGATTTTTGAAATCTATTTCACACTGTAGATATTTGCTGTTTGCTTTTTTTGTTGTTGTTGTTTCTAAGTCCTTAGTTTGTCAAACAGTGTGGACATCCAAATGGGAAATTGTAGTGACTGCATTCTCCAGAAAATGGTACATTGACTGAAGCAGCTCCTCTGTGCCCACGCATTCTTTACGTTTCAGACTACTAATTATGTTTACAAAATGTCTCATTTTAGAAAAGCACTATGTGTGTACTAACCAGGGCCTTTCGGGAATAAATTGGCAAACAGGTCATACGCTGAAAAAGTCATCCAAACCCACCGGGCTTTTTGTTTTGAAGTCAGTCTACTTTTTTTCCCCTTCTCCCCCTCCCGCCTGCCCCTTTGTGGCCACGAAGCTGAGGAGCTGGAGTCCAGGGCATTGAATGTCAGCATGTCAGGGAGGCTGGTTGATGAGTGTCTGTTTAGTCTCAGTGCAGGGCGAAATGCCATCATTAATTCATTACCCAGCTGCCTGTCAAATAAATTGGCAATTACGTCCACCGCAGAAGCTTGGAATTCAGTAAATAGCACGTTACCATCTCAGAGTCGTTGAGAGATGTAAAGAGAAAAATTAAGCAACAGCGTGTTTGTTTCAGTAGCAGATGACAAGGGGCAGGACGTTGGTGCTGTGATGTGGTGATGAAAAGCTTGGAAAGGGCCGGTAATGAGCTGTGTGGATTGGAACGTGTTAAAAACCATCACTGACTTTCCACTTTGTCTTTGTGTTTTATTGCAGAGCTCAGCTCCTTCCAGCTTGGGAACAGGCTACTTTGTAAGTGTATCTCCACTTTCCCACGTGTGCCTCTGAGCAGCAGAGCGTTCCTCAGACACAAGTGCCTTAGTGCATGGACACAGGGATAACCCCCCCATAGCTTCATGCACCCTTTTTGTTTCTTCCTCCACAAATGCACTGGAAGTAATATTTCCAACATGGTGGCCAGTGTTTTCTTGAACTAATCAGGTGTCGTATTAATTACTACATAAATTGGAGCAGCACTTAATTTACACAATTAGAGCAAAGAAAATGAGCCATGGTCTCAGCAGCTCTCTAATGTGACATGGTAGGATCTTGATTTTCCCTTGCACCAGTTCTTGTTGGTTCACAGATTTTAAAGAGCCCATTACAATGTCTTGCCTCATCTCCTGTGTACCACAGCCCAGAGGATGTGGCACAGTGATTTCTACCTGTTGCTTAAAGGCCCATGGCTCATGCACACTCTTGGAAAACACAGAAGTTATATTTATGCCAGATTTACATTTTATGTCCTGAGAGGCAGATCAAGCCCCAGCTGGTTTGAAAATTGATCAGGTTTTTTTGGGTTTGTGATCTATTTGCATGCATCTGTATTGATTTAACAGTCTATATTCATACTTTTCTGTTCATTCCCACATTCATCAATATACCTTTTACTTGCACAGATAAGTTTGGGAGTAAAAAAAAAAAAATGTTTTCCAGGCAATCCAATGTACTGCTTATTTTCTTCCAAGATTTATATTTAAATTGCTCATATCCTGTTTCTCTTGTAACTTATGCTGTATTCTCCAAGCACATCTTTTCTGCCTTTATAATCACTGTAGGAGAAGCAGAGCATTGTGTATGTCCCAGACCAGGTGGGTAAAATGCAGTGAGCCTTGTCCCGTAGCACTGCTCTGAAGTTATCAGTATAATCAAAACCTGCCTCTGTCTTTTCACTGAGCTCTGGGGAAAAGTAAACTCTATGGTATTCAATTACATGATGGAAAAACTTGGTTGCACCTCGTCACATTCCCAGAGAGTCATTTTCTTCTATTAGCACATGGTGAATTTAGTCTTTTGTCATAGAGGTCTGTGATCCTGTAAGAAAGTTATGGGATTAAACTGTGTACATGTGGTCTCACAAAAATTGCACAGAAGTTGCATAATACCTGGAGAAATGCTGTGTCCTGCTGGATTTACGCTGGGCTTCTGCACAAACAGAACGTTCACACTGCTGGTGGTGAGGTGTGAAAAGAGCATCCTCAACTGAGCAAGTTCTGTAGTAGTTGTTCTAATTTTATCAAGGCCCAGATCAGTGTAAGGTAAGTTGTGAAACAGAAAAACAAGCTGGTTTCCTTTTTTCAGCACTTGCCCTGGTTTGTGTCTTATGTGTTTTTAAGAGGGAGGGGATGAAGGGAAAAATGATATCAAATGGCTCAATGTTTATTTTGAATTAAAACTAAACCTTGAATGTCTTTCCATAGTTCAGAATGAATTGCTTTCCTTTGTCTGGGAAAATTCCAATCATATGGACATCTGTAGACATGCTCTGGAATGGGGCAGATCTAATATGGGCTGCAGGGCTGTACCATGGATAAATAAGCCTTGTTCTCCTTGCAGTGAGAGCTGAATATGCATGGTTTGGGAGCGGTGCTCAGCTTCATCTCTAGGCAGCAGAGGTAACAGAAGAGAAGCCATCTGCTGTTCCCTGCACCATACTGTCTGTGGGTTGGTCCACTAAAGTGAAAATCTGGAAGGTGTCAACATCCCCTATGCTCCAAGGGAAAGCTTGAAAGTTTCCAGCTCTCCTGAGCGAGGGATTTAGTAACAAGAAGAAGCCTGACATCTTCTAGGGCCGATGTATTGGCACCTTAAATCATTCCAGTTTGGATCTGTGTAGGTGGGGGACACACCCCTTGTTGGTGCCATTAATATATTTAACTGAGCTGTTTCTTATCTATACTCATAGTATTAAGTCTTTAACTTTCTTTTTTTCTTTCTTCACTAATAGCCAAGTAGGTAGAAAACATTCAGTTTCTCTCTTAAAGTTGTTTTTACACTTACACAGTCTTGGATGAAACATGAAGGGTTTTTTCCTCCCTTTTCACTTTGGAAAATTGTTTTTGGGATTATCTTGCTTGTTGTTTTAAAAAAGTCCATACTCTTATTAACTTACATGGGGCAAATAAAACCCAGATGTGTTTTGCGGTACTGGACAATGAGAAAAATGCTCCAGAATGATCCAATTAGCATGTGTTTCTGATCAATGTAATTACTGTATTATCAAAGTGCAAAAGAATATGCACTTGAATTGACTTCTTTTTTCCAAAGCCTTTAACTAGAAAAGACTGTTAGTTTTTGTGTTTGGTGTTAACCCAGAACATCAAAACTGGGGGCATTGGTCTCAAATAAGGTAAAAAGAACTTCCAGTTTAATAGGTAATAATACAGCTTTGGCCCTTGGAAATGATCTGATGTATGAATATTATGTACTGCAGCTCACCAGAGGGAACACAGGAACCAGGTAGGTGGAAATGGACTGATGGACATCTGCTGCAGAGGGCAGCAGGTTGTGTCAGAAATGAAAGAACACTGAGGTGTGCATTAAGTAGCACCTGTTTGCTGTTTAAATCAAGTATCAATGGAATCTTCACGTGTTTAGGCCACGTTGCCTAACACAGAGATAATCCATGTCCAGCTTGGAATCCCCATTGAGGACCGTGCTTGTGCCAGGCACTCAGGTTTGAGGGGTGGTGGGTCATGTGTCTGCAGTGCTGGTGGATGCTGTGCATGCTACAGCAAAGCTAAAATGACTTTTAGATCCTGTTATTCTGTAGAGTCTCCAGAGATCACTGAGTGTTTAAGGAAACATTTATAAAGCTGACACTTCCCAGTAACACAAAATTGTTCTTCTAATATCTCTCTGATAGCTCCATCCTAGTAATGCATTATGCACCTTCAGTAGTAGAGGTGAAGGCTGCAATCTTACCTGATTTTATACTGTAAGTAGATAAATTGCTGAATGGCAAAGCTGGAGACTGAATTCTTCTGTTCTTGTTGCCTCTGTGTAAGTGCTCCTGGAAAAGCAATAGGGAAAGGAAAAATGCTCTGGGGAGGGCATTCCTGCAGCCTGCTTTGGCAATGGAGAGGTCTGGGAATCTCTGTCAGGTGATTCAGCCTAACCCATACCCAGCTGGGGTCACAGATTAAACAAACTTTGTAATGAGGTGCCTTCAGCAAAGTGGGACCAGTGCGAGTGGCCACTGAAGGAGAGGTGATGGTGCAATGTGGCTGAGGAGCTCTAAAGACACCTTCAAGCTTGGATTTCACTTGGGAACAACTCTCTTCTACTCCTTTCACAGGTGTTGATATGTTCTGTAGATTCTGTTTAAAAGACATTTTTATTGGAATCTCTTTCACCTGTCTTGGTGCTCCTTGTCGGAGGAGACACTTTCCCATCCTTTTTTGCTTATTATTAAACCAATAGTCAGGAAAGAAGAGGTAAAAATCATTCTAATTCTCCTGTAAGCCTTTTGTGCTGGCCAGACTTTACTGCTTCCTGTGGGATCAGTCCAGTCTGTGATTGGTGCATGTGAAAAAAAATAAAAATAAATGTGCTGTTAATATTGGTGCACCCTAAGAAATCATAACTCAATACTTCCTGGAAGATCTGCCAGTTGTCTTTGATATTTTTTTGCATTGCAAATTGTCATTGTCTCTCATCAAAGACAGATCATCAGGTAGATTACATCTCATCAAGATGTCAGATCAGATAATTGGAAAGTAGTTAGAATTCTAGAAAAAAATCACCATCTTTTTAACTTCAAAAGGAAACCTATTTGAATTACGGGAATTTTTAATGTTGTCCAGCTGTCTTAAAGATTTCAGGAGGTTGAGATGTTTTAGAATATGATTGGAATTTGTGTAACAGTAAAGCTTTTTCTCTTACCTAGCTTTGAAGAATGATTTTTGCTCGTTTGTGTATCTTGCACCCAGGCAAATTCATGTTAAAGTAGATGGTGGTTCACTGGTTTGCAACACAAAACAGAGCAGAAATCACAACTTAAATAACTGAGTATTTTGCTTCTACACAACAACCCTGATTCCCAAGATTGTCAGGTTCTTTGGCAATTGTACAGTTTCTCTGTTTTTGGCAACTTATTTCCATTTTCTGTATGGGTCTGCTTCTCGAGTCTTTGTTGCAGTTTCTGAGGATTTTCTGTTCCTCTTTTAATGTTTTCTTTTTGGATTGCAGGTTTGTGTTATTTTCTTTTCCCCCAAATGCAGGGAGTTTGTGAATTTTTCAGAGCTGGATAGAATTTGGTAATAAGCTGGAGCTGGAAATAACATTGGGAAGGCAGAAGACCCCTGTGACCCTTCTTTTCCAAACAGTGCTCTTGCTCCACCTTAAAAAAAAAAAAAAAAGGCAAGAAAAGCTAAAACTGTGCTTTGCACATGGGCTGGTGACTCAGACAAACATAAATCGTGAGCTTATTCCCAGGGGCTCTGGCTAATCAGTTGTGCTATCCAGTTGGGCCCTGAGTGGGTTAGGCTCGGCAGATGTTTGTGCAGTTCCAGCGTGCCACTGGGACACTGGGCTGTGCAATGTTGCATTACATTACTCAGAGCTCTAAAAACCCATCCCAGGGAGAATAAGGGGAGCACCAGTGGTGTTTAGTATGGATGTGATGGAAACCCAGTCTTTGGCCTAGATAAGGCCAGCTATTTCTCTGTGCAGTGGGAGTGATTTTCACCCGAGACATTACCTTGCAGAAGAAACGTGGAATTAGTTACACCAGCACTTTCTCTGCGCTCAGAGAGCCCTTCAAAGAGTAGATTTTCCCTCCTTGCCTGGTCCATATGCTCTGGCAGTGATCCTAGGGAGCTGTGCTTTGTTCCTTGAGGTGCTGGGGTTTGTGATGTTGATGACTCTCCTCGGTGAGAGGGTGTGAAGAGACTCCACTCCAGGGGAGTGCAGTAGGGCCCATCGGCTTCCACGGGAGAGAAACAGATTAGATCCAAATTATCATTTGAAAGGGGTTCCATAAATCCACCAGCTAAAGCTGCAGAAGGGATGTGGTCCTTTCCTGCACATCGTGTGCACAGTGGTGATGGTAAATGAAGAACTGTTGTTCTTGCAAGTAGGTTAAGCTGCTCAGTTAATTTTCTTGCTTGGCTTTAGAAGCCAAACATTTAAATGTATTTTGCTGATGTAAAAGTGTGTGTCCATCTGAAACTCCCTGAGGTCCCCAGGGGCACTGCACAGTGGCTGTTGGGGTGGCACCACACCATGAGCTGTCCTGTCCCCTGTGAATAGAGTTGGAAAGAGGATCCTTGTTATCCTCTGTTTGGCACTATAAATCATTGTTAACGAATCCTAATTTGCTTAATAGGGTAATGAATGATCTCCAATTTTCTCACTGTAATTAGTTTTACCAACTATTATTGTGAAGGGTATACTGAAATCCATTTTAGCTTCACTTTGAATTCTCCATGTGCCCATTCTTTGCAGAAGTGAAGCTGACAACAGAGGTTATGAATCTTCTGATAGTCAATTCAGATTCAACAAAAATGGACAAGATCCCCAGTAGAAATCTCTCTGTGGGCTGTAATTACTCATTAGTGTTTGCAGCCCTCAGTGGAGTAGATTTGGTGTGGTGCACTGAGACCAGGAAACCTGGTGTTTCTTCATCTGAAGTCTTTTAGGTGTTGTCTTTTGTTTTCCAGGAGCCATTAAAAATGCAGTTTAGTCTAACTGCTGCTGTAAGGGAGGCATCATCATTGCCAACTAAATACATTGCATGTAATAAAGTCTACCCCAGGTCTATTAATTTTAGCATTTATAAACTGTAGTGCTGTTCCTAGGGAGAACTGAGACTCATTAAAGAGTTTGCTAACAACATGACCAGCAAAGCAAGAAGAGCAAGGGCAGCTGCATTTCCAGCATCCTGCTCATCCCAGTAAGAATAGATGGAGCAAAACAACAGATTCTGGAGAAGAAAACTCTGTATTTCACACTTTATTAACTCAGTATTTGGGGAAAGATTAGGCAAGCAGAATAAATGACCTGGGCTGGATTTTGGTCAGGATAGGTGTCTCCTCAGATCATTTTGAACAGAGGTGGTGAAGGTCTGGGTTATTCTAGAGCCCTTCAGGATGGTATTTCCTCAAACACTGTAGAACCCTGCTCTAATGCATGCTCATGCTTTTTGCATAACATGCTTTGAATTTCAAATATGAATCCCTACAGTTCTTTGAATTGTGTGAAACTGTATTGTCCAAATCATATTTGGCATGAGAGCAGGGCACCACAGCAGTTTCTTACCCAACCAGACAGAACTTCAGCTCTTTGTGGTTTGTCCCCTCATTGCTGAAATACAGATTGTCACCCTCTGTCTGAACAATGAAATTTCTTTAATAACTTTATGGTAATTTCTTCAGGACGGTCCCCAGACACTTTGGTGATTCAGGAGGTGATATCCCCAAGGAGTTGTCACTCAGGATCGAGCAGAGGGTGCTGGCCTGGTCTTCCCTCTCCTTGCCCAAGCCCAGTCCTGCTGGAGTTCTCAGAACTGAGCAGTTCTGTGCTTTTTCTAATGGCTTTGCCTTGGTTTTGCACTTCTGTGTCTTCCCTATTTTTTTTTTAATTTTATTTTTCTAATTTCTGGAATGGTGTTACATTTACTGCTCTTGCCTTTCTTCAGCAAGTGCTTCCAGCTTGTTGGTCCCTTTTCCTTCTGCTTCCTCACTTTCCTTGTTGGAGCCATCTTTTTTCCAAGGATTACAAGTGTGATGACTTGAGACATCAGAAAAAAAGAAAGGGAAAAAGGAAGGAAATAAGAGGTTTTATGTATTTGGAGGGGTGATATGAAACTCTCAATTATTTGTCAGAAGGGTCCCCCACTTCTGTAACCAGTAGAAAGGGGAGCGTTGAAAGTGGTTGGTTAATAACTTCATTTACAGTTTAAAACCCTGGAGGCAAACTTAGTTCATACTTTTGGTGGTATTTCAGGTGAACTTGCTTAATCATTTTTTTCTCAGCAAAAATCAATTTAGAAAAATCAAGACATAATCATTTATAGGCAAGTGTTTAATTTAATAATTTCTTCTTCTGGACATTATAAGATTCCTGTAAGTAGCAGAAAGACTTAAGGTTTGCTGCCAGTCTAAGTTTGCTCTCGAATGTCACATGTTACTGTGGCTCATCAACTCCTGCAAAGCAAAAGGATTCTTTTTTGTGTTTCCCCTCTTTCTCTTTCCTGTAACTCATGACACAAATTGCAGATGTGAACCTGAATAATAAAGGATTGCTTCACTGATTGCTAAACATGCATTATGGTGCTTTTAAACTCATTTCAGGTCAGCGTACTGCAAATTAGTTTGATTGCAAGCAGTTAAGCTGTCATACACAGAGCCTCCATCTTCCAAGGGTCTCAGTTTCATATCAGTACAAGAGAATGCTCAGTAGCACTGCCTGCATTGTGTGTTTAATTATGGGGGAAAAATAGTGTTGGGTCTCTGGAGGAGGTTCTGTGTGGTTTCATGAAAGGAAAGCGCCGTGCAGTCCCTCACTGGAGTGCTGCAGTGAGTCCTGGGTTTGTGCCACGTGTAAAGGGGGCTGACCAGGACACAAGAGCCAGCTTGCTCTTGTTTGTGATGTTTTGGAACTCGGGGGAATTTGTCTGTAGCCCAGCGGAAAGAGCAACACTGGGCTGTTCCTATTGCAAATTATCTCATGCCATTATTGTCTGTGGTGAGGTTTTGCTCAGTAAGATACAAAATTAACATTTTCAACATTGTGCAATTAATGGGAGAACCTTTCAAGGTCTCTGCATGGTGTAACACAAGAGTTTATAGATCAGCACACTCTTATGCAAAAAGGGGTTGGGCAAAAAGCATTGTGGTAGAAAGGAGCTAAAAGGGTGAAATGTGGTGATTTCCCTGGGAAGGGGGTTTGTGGTGTTTGTTTGGGTGGGTGCTGTGTGGAGAGGGAGGGAAGCTCATCCTGAGCCCAGCATGGGAAGCTCATCCTGAGCCCAGCATGGGAGCCTGGGCTGCCTTGCAGAGGAGAGATGCAGAGCTGCTCTGCAAACTTGGTGACCTTGGAAAGCACCAGTGTGGTCACTGGGCTGACTGATGGGATCACTGGGGAGAAAGATAATGCAAAAGCCTCTAAGGAGCCAGGAGCACGCAGGATGGATGGATGAAGGATGAGGAGAAGCCATGTGATGGTGTTATTCTGATGGCAGCTCCCATAAGCTTTCAATTCTGCCATTTTCTGAGAATCTCTCTCTCTCTCTCTCTCTCTCTCTCTCTCTCTCTTATATTTGGGAAGAATACATTTATTAATTTAGGCTACATCACATTGTTTATTTTTTTAACACAATGGGTCTTTTTCTTCTTGCAAAATTTACAAGTCAGGAAATACTGAGACAGTTAAGTCAGGATGAAAACACTGCTGTAATACTGCAGGCACTCAGTTCTGAAACTTGCCCAAAGAATGACTTGTTCCTATGCGAATGAGTGGTGTTAAGGTGAATATTAGGTTATCCTTCTTTTGAAGGTGAATATTGGGTTATTCTTCTTTTGAAGGTGAATATTGGGTTATTCTTTTGAGTCCCTTGGAGGGATAGTAGGGCTGGTACCTGAAGCAGAGAACACATCTCCTGATTGCAAGAATTAAGGCTGAATTTCAGAGAAAAGAGTCCAATCCCCTTTCTCAGCCTTTTATGTCAGAACTCAAAATTGCTGTCTGATAAAATGTAGGACACCAGATTGAATTACTTCATTGAACCACTGCTGTCCCCTGTTAATGGTAATTGCACGGATATAGCGGTCTTTCTTGGCAACATCTCAGATATTTACCTCCCACTGTTTTTCAATTCAAACCTTTGATGAAAATATTCCCAGTACTTCTTTAAAGCAGACACCCAACTGTCTTTCTTGACAAAGGCAAGGTCTTTAAATCAGATCCTGACAATTTGTGACACAGCAGTCTATCTAAATCACCTTTTACCTATGTCTCTGTGTCATTTCCTGGAAAAAAAATGTCCATCAGAGGAAGGTTGCTGAGGGCTTGGTGCTCAGAGAGGCTGTGCATGTGGCAGCACCGAGCTGGAAGATTTGTGTGTTTGTTACAGTGGAAGTAATTAAATGAAGGCTTGTAAAGTTGCAGTGCATGCTGTAATGGTTCATTAGAAATATTTGGGAGTATTTTGTCCATAAGAAAATGATTATTAGGTTATTGCTGTTCTCAGACCATTAGGAAGCCAAGGTTTTTCATGGCCTTTCCTTTAGCAATGGTAAATCTGTTAAAAAAAACAAAATCAGGGTAAATATTTTCATCTTGGCTCCACCTGAGGGTCAATGTGCATTCAGCTGAAGTAGCTTACATTCACCTCCTGAAATCTCATCTCTGCTGATGCTGTGAGTTCTCCCTCCCACGGAGGGATGTGGATGCCACACGCACCCTCAGCCCAGCCGTGCCATGGTTTGGGGCCTGAGCTGAGCAGAGCTCTGGCTCTGTTGGTACCCAAAGTGCAGGAGACATTGTNAAAGGTTCAAGAATTTGTGATAAGCCTTCTTTTGGCACCCATCTTTTGAGCTCTCTACAGGGTGCTGTGTCCAGCACTCTGTTTCTCTGATAACGCTGATTAAAACAACGATCTGAAGCAAAGAATCCGAAGACTCCTCTCGTCTTTTCAACTTTCTGGCCAGGACTCTGTAGGCCTCCCCCGTCGGGGGAGTCACACATATCACAGTTAAAGTGATATGGCTCCTGCAGTCACACCCGTGCACCACTGAGGCCCTGCTGCCTGCCTGTGCTGCTCAGGGGCTGCTCGCTCCTGCTGGAGGCTGTCCCAGCACGTTCTGCATTCCTGGGTGTGCTTTAGGGACAGTCCCGAGGTTGGCATGTCATATCAGTGGACTTGGCTGTGTAGCATCACTGTAAAAGAATTCATAGGAAAAAACTGTGAAAATCAGTTGGCTGTGAATGAAAAGAAAGTCGTTTCTGCAAGTATTTATTATGAATGTTTTAGCTGTTCATTTCATTCCATGGCCTATACAACAGCACTCTTCATCACAAAGTGCCCGCCTGTGTGTTTGAGGGGTACTGGGCAAACAGATTTCAAGCTATTACTGTAATAGAACCTCATAATATCAATAATACTGACTAATTGTTCCACCTTAGGAGCTGAAAAGAGGTGGTTGTTAAATGGCAGAACAGATACCAGTTCAAATAAAAGATCAGGAGGTAACTTCATTAGCAAAGTGTTAATCTTTGCCAAGGAGGACTTGTCTGCCAGGGATGGTGATGAAAGGTGAGCTTGGAGGGGAAAAAATACCTGTTCTGGTGAGTGCATGTGCCAGGCTGGTTCAGAGAGTGAAGTTCACGTTTGGAGTGGCATCACCACAGCACATGATGACATTTGTGCCATTTGGAAATGAAAGGAACCTTTCAAACCAATGTTGGACTGGCGTGGATCAGTGAATGCAAGAGGAATGTGTTGCAGTTTCAAGGAATCAGTTCTGACCCCAGGTGGAAGGGGTTTCATGGTGCACAGCTGAGAGAAATGAGAGGGATTTAAGATTTTTCAAGCATGTAAAAAAAATTCTTCCAGTAGAGATGGTCATGCAAGTTCACATTCCCTCTGTTGTGATGAGGAATGGCGAAGGGAACAGAGCTGCTGCCTCTTGTCCTGCTTCCATGCTTAGCTTTGCATTTCTCAGGTGTCTTCTGAAGATGGAACCAGTTCTAGACAAATAGTTTGATGGTTTTGCCACATGGATGGTATCCAGGTTCTGCTTTCTTTTCTTTGATGAAACACGACATTAAATGTAATAACTGGCGTATTTGTACAATTGTACCTTTGCACAGCAGCAGTAGCCCCAGAAATTTTCAACTGCAGCCCCTGTTTCCGTAGTTGGGCACATGCAGAGGCTGGAGACTTGGCAGCACAGATGCTGGGAAAAGGGATGTGTTCTGGGAAAAGGGATGTGTGCTGGGGCTCTCTGGCAGGCCCTGGTGCTGACAGTCCCCCTGCAGAGAGATCACTCACACCTGCTGTGAGTCCTGCTCCTCTCCTCCCTTCCTGCCTCCTGTGCAGCATTAACGCCTGGCTTGCAGGACTGTTCCACCTCGGAGTGGCCGGGCCGGGGCAGGGCCGGGGCCGGGCTGGGGCAGAGCTGTGGCAGTGCTGTG
>VZRS01004815.1:0-10143 GCA_013398055.1 Ifrita kowaldi
GCCGCGGGGCGCGGGGCGCAGGCGCGGGGGGGCGGCGCCACGCACGGCGCGCGACATGTCAGCGCGCCGGGCCGCAAAATGGCCGCTCTGGGCGGCGATGGTCGGGGGCTGCGGGGTCCTTTCGCATCCGCGTCCGGGCGGTGCCCGCACACCGGCCTTCTCCGCAAGGGCGCGGCCGCTGGTCACTGCACCCCGCTTCCTTCCTGGAGCGGCTGAGGGCGGTGGCTGCGGTGGCTCTGAGGGCGGCGGGCCGGGGTCGGGGCGGTTCCTGCGGAGCTTCAGGCCTGGGGGGACCGCCGGGGCCTCTGCCTGATCGGCTGCGCCTGCCCTGGAGGCCGCGGGCGGGGGCCTCGCATTCCCCATGGGCCGGCCGCGGAGAGGCCTTCCTGGGCATCGCTCCGCTGGAGCGGGTACGGACCTGCTGTTCCGAGCTCAGCGCCCGCCTTGTCAGGAATTTAACGTCCGTTGTTCGTATCCGCAGTTAAAGAAACCCACCTTGATGTGTATTCGTGGTCTAACGCACGGCGTGTTTGGTTCTGGGCGCTGTTTTAATATACTCAGTCTGCCTCGGAAGGAGCCCTTGGCATGGCGTTTGAGTCTCACCTGAGCAGCCATCCCAGGGAAGGATGTTCGGGGCTGAAGGGAACGCACTGCGCCGGTTCAGGGAAACAGTGGCCCGCTATATGCTTAAAGCTACATGGATAAAGTTCCTCCGGATAACGTTCCGGTGTTCGGCTGTCGATCGCTGATTGTCTTCTCCGATTGAGAAACAGTAGTTGAGGTTATCAATGGGCCGAGTGATCTAGACTTTTCAGGGGGGTAAGGGTGAAGAAGGGTGGTTTGTTGGGTCCTTTTGATATATGTAATTTCTGCGGAGAGCTGAGTGAGATATGATCTGGTGTGATTGTGACATTTGTTGTCAAATTCCCAGTGGCAGTCATGGATTTCACCTTCTTTTTCCTAGCTGTTGCTAGTCATAATTCGCTGCTTACCTTTGGGAGTGAAAACAGGAGAAAAACATTAAGACTAGTGTAAACCGTACTGGTTTTGAAACAGTGTTAAATTTTAGATTAAGACAGTGTTTAGAGAGACGGTGCTTAAGCAAGTCCTTGTTTTTTGATCTCACTTATTTTCATCAGATAATTTTCTTTTTAATTTTAACAGATTTAGTAAAGAATGTTTTGGTTGGCTATGTGGCAGTATATGAAGAATTCAGTTGATAGCTTTTTGATTTGAAGTATTGGAGGTCTTCAACATTCTTCCATAATAATTGTATGTTTGTACTTAAGTACTGGTGTGATTTTCTAAATGGATTCTGCCAGTCACCATACAGTAAATGATCTGTTATGGTTAATACTTCCTTTGGAAAGCTCACGTTAAGTTGGGGTTTTTTTATTCATACGCTATTCAAAGTCCCAACAAAATAGTTGTTACACTGTGTGCAGGCAGTCCTTTGTTTCTTATTGCTTTTTAATTTACGGTTTCTTTTCATTGGTAGACTTCAACTGTATCAGTGTGTGTATGTATGTATATGCAGACAATATAATATATATATATAGTGTATATGTGAGTTACTATAGGGGATTGAGGCCAAGCAACTGAAGCTAAAGTGATTTGAGGTGAAGTTACTTGGAGTTGCTCTGTTTCCATTGTTACAAAGTGCAGTTATATGAATAGAACTGCTTAAAAATGAAGTTTGATCTTGGCGAGATCTGCCAACTAGATACAGTAATAGAGGTGTGAGGGCTTAGTTAAGAAGTCTATCACCAGTCTGTTGACAGGAAATTATGGTGGTGATGATAACAACTGTTATTATTATTATTAGTATTGAAATATGTCATCTCATGAAGTGTCTTTTAGAGAACTATAAAATTGCAACAGTTGGAATTACGTAGTTATGCTTATCACAGTATGGAAAGATTAAATATTAGAGTATGTGGCTTTGTTAGCTGCCTTTTTTAGCAGCTGTGATTGTGGAGAGTTTCACAATTCATAGTTGAAAATTTTACAGTAAATTAAAGAAGACTGGAAATTAATTTTGCACTTTTGCACTAATGTTGCTCTTTCTGTAATCACCTCTCTGTACCTCTTCATTTTTTCATATGTCCTATTCTGAAAACCTCCTTAAGGGTTAGGGAAGTTGCGATTAATGAAAGTTAATTATTTCTTTAAATTATCTTTTAGGTGGCTTGAGAATCAATCAGTGATTCTGTATATAATCTACCGGTGTACATCACAGATTGAGTGAAATAGCTGGAATTTCTCTGTTCTTGTTGTTTTACAACAATACACTGGAAACTCAAGAAATTAGGTCTTAAAAATCTGAGCAAAGCTGGATCCAGAAAGTTTTCTCACAAACACCCAAGTAATGTGATGAATAAAACAAAGAGATGGTGATCTGGTAACAGGCAAAAGAAAGAGTAACTGCAATTCCTAGAGAAGGCTCCAGACTGCCAGCTTGTGGTGAATGTAGCAGCACTGGTGTGGTGATACTCTTAAAGATACAGATTTTCCATAAAGGTTGCAGTCTGAGGTGTAAATATCTGAGAACATAGTCATTTAGCAAGACAGATAATTGGGAAAATCTGCAAGGCTTCTTGACAGGAAGAACCCAAAACTTCTCTTATTTAACTTCAGAAGAGTAATTTTTTTCTTTGATTTTTTTCTCCATTTATGAGTTTATAATCTTGTTATCTGTTTCAGATATTGTGAATAAACATCTTTATTTGCATGGTTAACTGAACCTGGCATGAATTAAAAGTGATATGATATTAAATGAATATTGAAAAGTAATTTCTCACTCTAGTCTCTGGAGCAAACCGCAAGTATCTGGCTCCCCATTACGTTTTGTAGAATAGTGGAAAGCTAGGAGACCATGCTCCCAAATAAATCATTTGGGTTCTCTAGAAAATAGGTATTACAGGTTGAGAGAAGAAGGAAACATCATTGATGCAGCTGTAAGTAACCAGCTCTCTGTCATTCTCAGTACTGGGGTGCACCTTGAACTTGGAAGGCTCTCAGGGAGGCTATAGCAAGAGCGTAAGACCAGTTGGAAAGTAAATTAAATTCTTATATCCTATCCTACTGTGACAGAACTTAAAATATGCCTTAAATACACCTACTTGAATATTACATTATTAGCCAAACATGGATGTTTAGTGCTGCAGACAGAGTTTTGTGTTTTGTGGTCCCAGGGTCTCTGCAGTCACTGGGCTGTTCATCTTAATCTAGTTTTATTGTTTCCTTGCTTCCATTTCTTTCTTGGTAGTAAACATAATGTTGATACTGCAGTGATAATCGATGTAGTTCTGTCTTTTTGCATTTGTATACATTTGGAAACACTAGGTGTTGATAATAACTGTGTAGTGAGTAGTAACCATTTTGATGCTGTTACCTTGTTTTAGCAAAATTGAGTAGTTAATATCTATCTCCAAACCTGCTATGATAAGCTTATTTTCACTCAAACCTTTGGCTTCACCTCTAGTAACTTCTGCATCAGTGATGCAGTTTCCATATGAAGTCATGAAGACTAAAACTACATCAAGAGATAACAGTTTAAATAAAGCACAAAGAATTGCTGATTTTTGTATGCACTGAGGTAATGCATTTAATAAAATTATCTCCTTTCCTCCTTGTATAGACTCCAGCCTCTTCCAGGAACCTGTCTAGGCAAAGTCAACTTAATGATCAAAACCTTAAAATAGAGGTCAGAAGTACTAAATTTGGATGTCCAATTTAATATCATACACAAGGGTATGATTTCTAAGAACATGTAACATAGGAAAGTACTTCTGTATTTAGCATACATACCCATTTATTTCAGTGAGCACTCGGCTCTGCTCATGAGATCCAAGGTGTCAAGGCGGGTGCTCAGGAAATAAGGAATGAGCAATCACACAGTAGTTATGAGCAAGCATTCACTGCCCAAACCATGGTGCCCTTGTGCATTTATATTAATTATTTCATTTTTTACAAACAGAACTGTTTAGTTGCTATCATCCTCATTCTATAGCACATCAGAGGTGTATGTCACTGCTTTTTGATTTGGAGTTGAGCATATTGACACGATTTACTCATACTTACCCTTTATGTGGAGTGAGCGTGGTGCTAGAGTGTGTCTTTCAGGAGTGCTCAGTTTGAAGTTCCTATTCTAGCATTTTTATTGGGCCTATGGAGATTTTGTCTGCATTATGAAGCCATCACTATCAGAACTGATTTATGTATACATGAGTTTGGAAACTCTCTTTATTAGCCAGCATCAGGCCCTGGCTGAGGCAGTAGCAAATCTGGGACAAAGTTGTGTAGGACTCAATTACTAGTTGTTAAATGATATACATGAGTTGCATTTCTCTGAACAGAGGAAGCTACAGGCCATGATGGTTGCTCTTGGTGGTTCATGGTTTTTTGTGGATGTTATGTGTTGAGTCTTACTTCTGTCTTATTTTTTGCTTTATTTTTCCTTCCCAGATTTTGATGTCACCTTCTTGTAGTCCTTCCCCATGTAAACGAGGAGGCAAGGTTTTAATTCTGAATGAGCCCATCTATTTTTGGGTTTCTTCTGTGACAAATGGCTAGGGATTCTGACAGTCGAGCTTCCTCCATTGCAAACCATCTTAATCATGTGCAGACCAGGTTTGTCCCCTAGAATGAATGAGGAAGAGATAGTAAAGTAATTAAGACTGGATTTGGGTCTCATTGCTAATGGAATTTTAACTTAATTATGCTAAGGCTGAAGTATTAACTCATTGTAAACATTGGAGATTGTTTCTTAGAGATACATGTTTGTGAGTGACTTAACTAGGAAAAGAACTTCCCTCAGAGCTTATACCTCATCTCGTATTACATTTGCAAGTTTTTATACTGACACCAGAGGAAGTGAGAATGGGGAAGTCACTAATAATAATGGTTTCAATAAATAAAATTATGTATTATTAAACTTTATGAAGGCAGTGAGCAACTTGTCTTTGCTTGGATAAATGCTGTGTAGAGAATCCTTCCCAGTGTAGAGGAAAGGATCAGGAAGTAGGAAAGGGAGAAGGTAACAATGTATTTGCATTAATATTGTTTACATGGGTTATGCTATCTTAAGAAGTTACTTCATTTATCACAAAATCAGGTATCTTCTGAAATCCAAACCTGATCAGGAGAACAGCCACAGAAATCAGAAGTAAAAGAAATTGTATTTCTCAAAAATCACTGTATATAAGATACAGATATGGAGCACGCTTTGTTTTCCCTTTGCTGTGGCTGCATTTGACAAAACTGTTCAGTTCGAATAGGTCCTTTTTTTTTTGTGTTACCTCTCTATAAATTCTGTCTTGTATCTGCTGCTGAGGTTTCCTCAGTGTATCTGGCAAAAAAAAGAGGTCAAAATCCAATGTAGATTGTTTAGCCATGCTGTTTTGTAATTCTTTGCTGTGCAAGTATGGTATTTTTAGAACTTTTTGCATATCAATTACTGTTTTGTTTTTTTGATTCCTACCCATTACCACTGATGTTCTGTCTTTGCCCATAACTTGGCTCAGTTAGTTATGCTGTGTGAATTGACAGACACTCCAATTATAAATATGCAGCTGCTTTTGTAAGCTAAACTAATGATGGCTAATAACTGGGGATGCTGAAGGGTCACTCCCAAATCCTGAATTTACTTCACTGCTGCTCTCTTGTGCTGGTAATTTTCATCTGGTCATGCAGGGAGGCACTCCTGGGAGCTAAACAGAAAATAGGTGACTTGTTTATGAAGGGGTTGTTCTGATGGCAGTTATCCTGTGGCAGGAATAGCTTCCCATATAGACCTTTGCAGGGGGAGTTACTATGCAGAACATAGTAAAGGTACCAAACTGTAAACACTAGGAATTGAATAATTAATGACAAAGAGACTGACGGAAGAGAAGGGGAATATTATTCTCTTGATTATGGTTCTGTCTACTCTTTTGGAAACAGCAATATCATTATACATAAGAGTGCCAATAACTCTGTTCCAAGGGTTTGTTCTTGATAAAATAGTCTCTAAAATAGTAGATGGTAGTTTTGCTGCTTGGCAGACCTACAGGTCAGTACATGGGCAAGCTTTATGCTTGTGCTGCAGCGTGTTGTAATTTGGGTGTGGTTTTTTGTTTTGTATTATTGAGGCATAGTTTACATATGTTTTCGTGTATATCCTAATAGGGAAGTTTGGTTTTGCATCTTTGCAGTGTCCAGAGGAGTGAGCTCAATCCTCACCGTCCACCATGCAAAGGTTATGAGCACATACTGTGGAGAGCATCTTAACACTGCAAAATCCTAACAGTGCATGATGTTAAAGGAGTTAAGATAGTGGATAAGTAAAGCAGGCAATAGGTTTCCCTGTCAGTTGTGTATCTCAGCAAAGCACTTGGTGTATCTCTCTGTCAGCAAGTCACAGGATACATACCTCTTCTTGCAGTAGGTGACCCCAAGCAGTAGTTCTAAAAAATGCTTAAATGGAAATGGGGTAAGGGCCTTTGCATAGCAGCTTTACTACTTGAAGACTACTCTGTCAAATGATCTTGAAGCTTATCTATAGATAACATTCCATAAGACTGCTTAGCAGATGCAGCTCACAAGAGATATTTCTTAGCAAGCACACTGATCAAGTGTGAATTCTGCTGGAGCTCTGATGATAAAAGGGCTCTGGACCTTCATCAATACCATAAAAGGCACTGACACAGCTCCCAGTCTGTTTTAAAACTTGTGTTTTGGTGAAGACTATTTGGATTGACATGAACTGTTCTGAAGGGTCAGACTAAAGGTCTTACCAATTTTATAAACAGAGAGCCACTTTGGCTGTGAGAATGAGAAGGGTGGTACATGCAGGAAGTAAGTTACTGAAGCTGTAAGAAACAGAAGATCTTTGATTCCATAGCAGTTAGTGAACATTATGAACACCAATATTATTTCAGTTTTACTTGTCCTTTTGTCATAATACAGCTAAAACTTCCAGATCAGAGGAATGAGAAGGAAAATCTAGACAATTCTTCCTAACTAGAGAACAAGGAATATATATTCAGTAAACATGTAGGAGTAAAGTAGGCCAACACTTCTCTTGTATATTTGGAGCCAAAAATTTGATCCTCATTCTGGAATGGTCACTGAGGACTTTGGACCATATATACCACTCAGTCTAGTATGATATGTCAGTCTTTCTGACAAGGTATCAATGATGACTAGGAGCTAGATCAGTGATACATGTATTTTTCTGTAAATACAATAATTTACAAAGATCACCCAGATATGGAGTGATCCTACACCACCCCACAGACTGAAAATAAACAGGTGAAATTTTGTCAGCACACTGCTGTAATTGTCTGTTGATAAGGTTACAGCATCTTTTCCACAGTGAATGCAGTTCTGGCCTCTTTGAGGTTTGGCAACAACCTTTCTCTTGTGAACTTGCAAAGTCATGCTCGTGAGTATTCTACCAGTGCCACATACTATGATTGATGAAGTAAATGAGATCTAACAGCATTCCCATGTAGGATGAGAGGACCATGGTAATGTTGTATCTCATAGATGAAGGTGTAAATGGCATAATGAAGAAACCAAACTTGAAAACTTACTAGTGGTAGATTGCCTTGTGACATCATACAGAAGTATCACATGCAAGGTGAGGCAGATTTGTCATGATAGGAAGAAGAGCCACGTATGTATGTTTTGGCAGTCCAAAATCCTTCTCAAAATGCAGATTCTTGCAGGTTCTAAAGAAGGTGTGGAGTGAGTTCTGATTCTTGCTTATCCCTTCACCAGCCAGCTGTCCAGGCCAGGAGAGAGATACAGAGTTGCACCCAAGGAAGATCAGTACCCCTGACAGAGTTTAGTGCTGCAGCTAGTCTGAGTTGACTTTTATTAATCTGTAAAACAAAGGTGATACACTTTAGCAACATAGAAATGTGTCATGAAGTTTGATTCTACGAGGCAAGAGAGGAGGATGCTGAGGCAGATACATAGTGATTGTGTTTCTTTACGTTATCTTTCTTTCAGTGATTCTGTTGAGAATTTGACAACTAGTGGAGGTGAAAGCTGGTGGTAGGCAGAAGATCCTCCTTCTGTGAGGTTTTTCCTGCAGAGTGAGTCAGCATTGGCAACTTGGTTAACAACTTGATGCTGCCAGGTAGGGGTGTGAGGATTCCGAAGGACTGGGACTGAAGCTCCTTGCACATGTTGAACTGGTGTGAAAAAAGGTGGTGGGGGTCTGTTGCCATTAAACTGTAGATCAGAGGGCCTCTTAATTTTTGCTTGAAATTGAACCATATGCTAATGGAATTGTATTCTTTTGAGTAACCAAGTCTCACTTGTGAAGTGGGAAAGATGAAGGTAACAGATCTTCGAGACATTAGGGACATGTGCTGAGGACTGGTCAGATGCCCCAGACAGTACTACATACTGTTCTGTTTCGAAACACATGGGCTAATGTACTAATACTTACAATGGAGGGGTTGAGGATCCTGCTCTCATAAGGTCAATGAGAAATTATATCAAAGTCTAAGACTCCTACTACAGAGCTTTGTGTTGAGCGTGCCCTGATCTTTGTACTGTTGCTCGGAAATACCATATCAAGGAATGACATGAGTTCTGTGTCCTAGCCTGGATGGTCCAGAGTGAAAACTCCACATGCCATCTTATTGAGAGTAATTGGGAGAACCTAGAAGCATGAGTTTAAATTACAGAAAAGTGGTCAAATGGTGCAAATACCAATAAGGAGTACCACATAATCAAAGGGATGTCCAGGGACTATGGAATGCTGTAGTCCACCTGGCAGAAAAAAGAAACTGGAAAAAAGCCAGACTTGCTGTCTGTCAGACACATTAGAATGTGGATACCATCAAGGTTTCTGTGGAAAGCTTGTCTCCACTTAAAAAGCATTTGCACAGCTGCACAGCATATAAACATATGAATTATCCCTTAAAAGATAAACCAACATATTTCCTTATCATAATATTATTAGGTTCTTGACAACATTGTTTCTATTAATTTTTATACTCTGCACACTAATGTATATTATTTGGTATGATGCTACCTCTTTAATACCTTTCTATCACAGGTTGAATTCCAGTGCAACAACACTAACTTATATCAGCATGTCGTAAGACTTCTGAGACTGATGGTAGGATCACTAAAACAATTTAACTGGAGAGTAGTTCCTCACAGGTAAGTACACAAATGACCAGATGGCCCCCATAGTTCATACAAACTTTCTTATGTTGGAAATTGAAGGTACTGTGTCTGAGCCTAAGGATCTATTCCTACACTGAGTGCACTGCACAAGTGTTAGCTGCTTTAATAGCTTGTGTTTTGTTCAGAGATCAGTGTGCTAAATGGTCCCTGATAAGGAAAAAAGGATTTGGAAAGGACTTTTCCTATTCTACAAGATTTCCTTAGCCAAGTTGCTTAAACTCTCTGGACCTTAATTAACTTTCTACAAGTAATAGCAGGTGTATCTATTTCTGATTCCCTAGTCATATACTTATTGTAGGATCAACTGTTTTTTGAGGCAAGCAGGCATCTTACTGCTAGAGAAAACATAAAATTAATTGTTTTGCAGCAATTTAGCTGAGTGGATGCTAAACACTGATGGGTAAAGAGAATCACACCTATTCTCAGTCACTTGCTTTTTACTATATGCAGGACTTGTTCCGAATGATCGACACAGGCAAGTGTTTGTGTAAGGCTGGGCCAGCTAAACGGTTTTTAAGGATGTGGGTGCAGCTGCCTTGCAGAAATGTAGTGCAGTAAAATCCTCCAGTTCTCGAATATGGCTGTAATGGCTGTCTAAAAATAATACCTAACAAAGGGTGTCCTTCGCAGAGGGAGCCAGAAATAACCTGCTTTTGCTCTGTCAAAATGTAAGGCTATTATCAGTTAATCTACAAGCACCAGCTTGACCCGGAGACCACGCAAGAGCTGACTTTCAAGCACATTTTCTACGTAAGGAATCCTGAGTTTGGACTTTTCCCCAAAGCGATAATAAATACCACTCGCTTCAACTTTTGAGCCTCGGTTTTGTAACGAGCCGTGTCCCGCCCCCGTCCGTTCCCTGGCGCCCGCGCTGGGCCGTTCGAACGTTCGACCAAGGACGCGCGGCAGTTTCGGGTTCGGGTTCGGGCTCGGGCTCGGGCTCGGGCCCGG